>JANHGL010009820.1:0-15561 GCA_024611195.1 Ceyx melanurus | reverse complement strand
CCCACAGCTGGGCTGGCTCAGCCCTGCCCACACAGGCAGGAAAAAAAAGATAAGGTGGGGTTTTTTTCTTTTTAAAGGGGACTCGCTACCTCTTGACACAAGGTAAGCAGGAAAGAAAACATTTGGCCCTCTTTAGAGTTCTACTAGAAACATGCAGAACTTCCTGCAGTTTTCTAATACCAGCAAATGGGTACACCAAGATGGAAGAAAAGGGGCCCAAGGATTTAAATATTCCCTTATTTCTTATCCTCTTCTATTTCTGCTGCCTTCAGAAATTATCCAAGTGCTCATCCATCAGGTCTTCTTCAGAGACAGAATTATAACTAAACATATTTTTAATCTTTTGGTTTTGTTTGTTTGTTTGGTTTTTTTTTTAAGTCCTATTTCAGTCTGAAATTATCTCTCAGAACTTCTTGGGGCCACAGTAGGTTTTTTCACAGGACTTCTTAAGGTTAGAATTCATTTAGGGAATCTCAATAGGGCTGCACTGTGACAAGCATTTCTATCAGCTCAGTGCTGTGGGAGTAGCTGCATTAGAAATATGTACAATAGGGTAGGCTTGACAAATGAATAGCGCAGAGTGTTCTTGAGCACACCGTGTCTCTGAGTTGCTTTAATGCACAGTCGAATATTTAAACACAGAAAGTGCAAAGAAGTGAACATTGAAGCTTCATATTCAGCTAGTGACCCATACTGGGGAAAAAACAGACACCCTAAAATGAAGTTTATATCTGGATGCTGACAATTACTTAACCAGACAATTTTTAAAATGTTATTTTTCCTTTTTAATGAAAACCATGCAATGAGTTCATCCCACCTAATTATAAGAGTTAAGAAGGTAGGTGTCTGGTCCTTACTTGGTCTTGCTTCCATAAATTGCTGAGTCTTAAATTTACTTGAAGTCTTCTTAAGGATAACACTAAGTGCATCACCCAAGTACCAATTCCTCTCCATTGATTATGAAGGCAGTATAGATGACCAGAGGAGGATATCACATTACAGCAGTCTGTGTCTGATAAGGTGAGTTCCATTGTGTACCCACTCTCAATACCTAAGCAGTTAATGCTTGCACATTACTGTAAATTATTTTGAATCATCAGCAATGAGATTATTCAGCCAGCACACTACCATGGCACAACTGTTTTGACTTTGAATGAAAAAGCCGGAAGAGGTACTGGGGAAGCCCAAAGTAAAAACAGAACATTACTGTTCAACTGTGGTTTTGTATTTTTGTCTTAATAAGGAAGCCTTAGACATTATGTTATATATCATCCAACAACCAAGCTGCTTTTATTTTCATTGTTTGTTGGTTGGGGTTTTTTGGGGGGGGGGGGGGCTGGTTCAGGTTGTTTGTTTTTGTTTTTCTTTTTTTCCAGTGGACATTAGTAGTCAAAGGAAAAAAAAATTCTGTCTTTTTTATATGAGGAAAGCTTGGCTATTGTAAGAAACATACAGTTTGGCAGAGTAAACTTTTTGAATGTTTATATGGATATGTTTATCCATATAAAGGGAAAAAGAGAACAATATGTAAATGAAGGGAACATCATTTTGTATTTAACTATAATTCAAAGTAATTAATCTACTAAGTTTCTTCATCAACCTCTTTTACTCTTGTAATATAAAAAACACATACCACAAACTCAGGAATTTGCTCACTACTTGAAGTCATGCCAATAAAAATATGATATGTCATGCCAATTAAAAAAAAATTATATGCACCTGATTCTTTGGAAAGCCATGCAAAAACTTAACAGAAGCTGAAATTGTGAACAATCTCCATTCTCTTTATTAGGTCTCTAAAAGTAACCATATTCCAAATACAAAGATTTTTTTCCACTTAGTGTTCCTATGGTAGCTATAGTAATTGTTTAACTAGGAAAGCAATAACAGATTTATAATTTAAAGCAATATATCAAAACCAACACCTTTTGGTTGGTTAGCTCTAATTTCTTAGTTCTAGTTTCTTAGTTATATTTTAATGTATTTATTTATTTATTATGTCCTACAGGAATGTGAGAGAGATTGAAATTATTTAATACCTATGACCTCTACCATTTTTACAGGTTCTCTTCTCAGCTAGTGTTTTGCACAGGAAGAGCTACAAAAAAAAAAAAAGGAGACAGAGCTGTTTTCAAGTCACCTTCCTTGGTAGGTTGGCTTTCAGCAAGCCACATGCTGATCTGAGTCCTGTGTTACTTCAGAAGGAAGCTTGTTCTGTGTTTCCCATTCTTTTGCCGATATTCTTTGTTCATGGAGGGACCGAGAATAAGATCACAATAGCAGCAGGAGAAATTATCTGTCCAAAATAGCTAGAAATAGCAGTCTATCAGCCGAAATACACCAGTAGAGTAACTAGTGTGTAGCATTGCCGTGACATTTTGCCACTTTCCTTTGGAGGACAGAGTTCTATTCAGGTGAAATCAATTGTGTTTATACACTATTCTGTTTATTTCCATTCAGGGTAGTCCTGAGTGTGGCTCACCAACCAAAGGGCAGTTCTTCACAATTGAAATGAAATGGATTTGTGAGAAGGTTTTATAACTCTCATAGGAATATTTCTTATTGGAATAAGGTCTTAATCCTGGAATGAATGAAAGTTCCATTGAAGAATCCATTTCACAGCCAGGGACTTCTCTGCCTTGTGTTCACATGAATAAATCATGGTGGCACAGATCTGATCTCACTTTGGGTAGGTTAGGGCACTCCAGAACATAAACAATCCTGTCCTAGTCACCTCCTCGCTGTTCATCAAAAATTCTAATCTGGGGTCAAGATGTAAGCAGGGATGAGTTCAAATCCCAAAAGGAACCCTCTAGTTGAGTTTCACCCAGTCAATACTTTCACTGCAGTGAGAAGATAGTGTATCACACAGCAGCATAATTGAAGGTTTCATTCTTCCAGCCTCCATTAGCAGCACTCCCCCTCAGATCAGAGCAATCTGAGTAGAAATAGGAACACCAGCATCAGATTTATAATTATATGAGAGCATTAAACAACTTTCCCCAGCACAGAATAAGGAGGAGCTTACGGAGTTTCCTAAGGAGCTTAGTGTCATTGAATTTTATTTATCCATTTATTTGTTTGTTCATTTGTTTGATTGATTGATTGACTGATGTGTAAAGTCATGTACATTTTTAGGAATTTCAATGGAGAGGTCTTGTCTATAACCTAGGTTGGCTCTTCAATATGTACATGATTTTTCATTTAACTAAGGTACTCTGCACATCAGTTTTGAGTCCGAGTTCTGTTGAGTGCACTGGTATTCTTTGGTGAAAAGAAATGATAGGAATTGTGTAGGAGAAGGTAGCTGGACATAAAATCCTTAACTTAAAGATATTAGATTTAACAGGGGAAACAAGAAGAAATCATATAAACGTAATTTTTTCTTATTTTTACAAAATTCAAAATACCTATAACTGTTGAAATAATATCATTGTGACCTTGAATAATAGGAATAATACCTTTATTCCTAAAGTTAAAACTTAAGTAGAATTTCCTCAGCTGGACTTGCTGACCCTGAATACTATTAATATGAATCAACATTGTAATGCTGCAAAAGTTCTGCTTACTCATAATTTATTTATTTTTTTGTGGACAAATCTGAGGGCATCTGTATTCTACGAACATTTAGTCACATCTGATGCACCCTATTACTAACATAAATCTCCATAGATGTGTATGAGTTTTTTTACACTCTTCTTGCAAGCATCCTCTTCAGAGATTTGTATCTGTCTTCCTCTCTCATGTTCCAGGGCTGAAAATAAGGGCCATGCCAAACCAGAGCTTATAGACACCTGCAGTCATAGATTCTAAGTCTAACATCATTACCCAGGGACTGCATAATGTTGATGTAATTTCACAGCTAGCTTCAATCTAGGAGTTCTGATTTTTCCCAGCTACTAAGATCTGGGGCATTTCTTTGCACAGAATTAGAATAGTCTTGAAAGTGTTGGGCATTCCAGTGCCTCCTTGTACACCTATGTACAACCAAGAGCCAAAATTAGTCATAGATTCCTTAAAAGCACACTGGTATATTATAGACATCCCTATGAAGAATAAGTATGCTTTGAAATCTATAAAGAGAAGTGGGCACATCTTAATACCTCTTTCTTTGTCAACCTAAACAAAATGTTTAAGATAGATGAAGTGAATTGCATCCTACAAAAGACTATTTCCTTGTATTTACTCAGAAAAGGATATGAAGTTTATATCTAAAACTCTACAAAATAGACATATAAAACCAGACCTTTGCATTTCTCAAGGTTCGAAGGACAATACCAACTACTATGGTAGTAATACTCCCTAGTAGGGAGTAAATATTGTTGTTTATATATATATGTAGATATGAATAAAAACACTTTTTTTTTTACCTTCTCTTAGAGTTTACTTGGTAAGAAAGCAGGTATTTGGCTCATCCTGGTCAATTTAACATCACCTTCTTGTCCACAATCTGCCTGATTGTGCTGCCTGTGTCCCACAAGATTTATTCACTCTTTAACTGAGGAAAATCCAAATTAAAATACCCTTAGCCTCATTATTTCAGCCTTAAAGTGACAGCGTAGTTAGTACGCTCTTTAAAGATACTAATTATACCTAGAGACTTATTTATACTCTTTTTGCCTCTACAATTTCCTTTATGCACAAGCTTCTCAGAGTACACAGATTCAGAACATGATCAACCTTGCCCAGTGTGTTAGTATCTATAGGTGCTACTACTACAGAAGTAATGAGTGTTTCCAATAGTAGGCTTATAAAATGTAGCAATTATGTCTCCTTATTCACCTGCTAATTTATTTGGTGCTTCTGTTGCAGTCAGGTACAGGAATCTTTCATTTTATTTACTTTTTAAATAGTATCAAAATAGGAGGGGGTATTTTGTGGTAGGGGAAAAAGTAAATCTACTACTGTCAATGGAGAACCAATAACTAATTTTATGGGTTCTGTAAAATGGTTGAAAATTATAAGAGGGGAGGAGGGGATAAAGGGGGAGAAAGAGCAAAGGAAAAAGGGCCTTTTATATATCTGCATTTAATGGGATCCTGTTTAAAAGGTCAGTGAGAAACCTTAGGAATGTTAGTGCCATGGCCACTCCCATTCACTCTGTTTGCTTCCTTTAATCTTTGATACAGATGCTTCAAACATCTGGTACAGTGAACTCTGGCTCTGTACTCTGATTCATGGGCAGTCCTTGGAGATAACTGTGTAGGCGCTGCTTTGTATCCACCATGGCTGCATCCATGCAACTCTGTCCTGCTTCTGTGGGGATTGTGTCCCTCATCTGTTGTAGGCCCCCCACCATCCTGCCAGCCAGCTGGGTGTCTCTGTTGCCAATGAGAGGTGGCTTCTTTCTGACTTCCTCTTCACATGCACAGTCCCTGGGGAAGCCAGAATGCTTCTGTGACAGCCCAGTAAAGCAATAGCACTTCATCTCTATCTCTTCAGATCCCTCTGACATTATTTTCTTCCAGAGCCCAATATCACTTTGCCTTTGGTTTCACCTTTCCCTTCTATAGACACATCCCTCCTTCCAGTCTGCACTTTTTCTACAAATATGTGTCCCCTCTTTTACTCTGTCTCCAACCTCCCGATCTTCTAGTAATTTCACAGCTCATGGTTAATGGGGAAGACAATGTCTGAGAGGAGAGAGGATGTGAGAAAGAAGAGAAAGGATGTTCCTTACTGATCACTCCACTAGAGCAGCAACATGAATAGGGAAGATGTTGGTAACTAGTGAGACCTCCCCTCTTATGTAACCTACCTATGATTCTATGATCCTATCTCCATCCCTTCAAACACTAGCACAGAGAAGAACTTGGAGATTAGTAGAGCGAATGAACAGTTAGAGCCACACAAACAGTCACAGTGCCTTCTGCTTTAAGGACTGGCCTCTGCCAGGACTTCAGGGGCCAGGAGAGCTGGTTAAGGATGTGAAGCAGGTACCAGATGATGGGCTCCCAGACAGACTCCAGCTGGGACTGAGGATGGGAAGGTGGAAGAGATCAGGCAAGGTCATGCAGGATCTCTCTTTCACACTTTGTGACAAAAAGAACAGTCAAGCTGGTAATCTGGTGGAAGAGAGGCAGCAGGTAAGGGGATCAGAGGGAGCATGGATGGAGCCATAGCATGACTGTCCCTCTTCCTCCGTTCCCTAACATCTTTATGATTACCTCAGATGGGCAGAGGTATGGAGAAGGACATGATGCAAGCCAGATATGGCAAAGCAGTCACACTCAGGGAGTCACATCAAATAGTGGCCAGGATTTGGATCATCCAGTAGTTGTTGAAAAAAAAAAAAAAAAAAAAAAGAAAAAAAAAAAAAAAGGATAGTATTTTAAGCAGTAACCCAAAGAGGGGGGAATGAGCAGGAAAGTGCCAAGCTGTAGAACAGCAGCAGAGAAGGGCGGTTAATTCTCGAAAATGGATGCAGGAGCTAATCCTCCCCTGCAAACACAGCCTGGTAAATGGTTGGACCCAGAAACCTTTTAAATGCCAAATCAGCTATTACTTAAATGACATTTTGCTTTATTATTTATTTATTTTGTTTTACTTAATGTATTTATTTACTAAGAATAGCTCTGAATAAAGACATGTTGTCTGTTTGGTGTGTAACGATGGTTCCTTATTTGTTGTTGCTGCTGCTTCAATAAGAGTGTGGAGAAGTGTTGAGTTTGTCAGGGCTTAGGCTGCCTAGGGCTCCTCCCACCTGCACACGCATACCCACTCCCCAAACCCCCCATCCCCACCCCTCTTCATGATCAGATCCGTCGTGCCCAGCCCGTTGACAGGGATCTCTGCCCATCTCGGGCAAAGGAGAGAGCGGAGCAGTGCAGGCGGCGGGAGAGGAGCGGGACGGCTGAGTGTGAATGAGAACAGGATCCTGGGTGTGTAGGGTTGAGCTGCGACAGGGAGGAGAGAGGGAGGGGGAAGCTTTGGGAAGATGCGGGGATGGCGGAGAAGAAGGTAGAGCCTCGGCTAGCTTCGAGAGAGAAGGGTTAACCGAATAAAGGTAGATAAGTGGGGAGCAGGAGAGAGAGGTGCTGTGGGGTTTGTGGGAGGATGGGGAAGTAGAAGGGCTAGGGGGAACCGAGCTTGGGGGCAGAAGTTAGGCACATAAGAAGCCTGCCCAGGGGGTCTATAGAAATGGTCCAGGGATTCTGGCTGAGGATCCAGGGGGCTGGCAGTGAACTGCAGCGCCTGTGGGTCCAGGGAGACCCGGGGGTGGTGAGAGGGGAGTGAATTCAACGGAAAACGGGGACGGTTATTGTTGGCACCTGCCGTGGATAGGAGCGGGGACCGGCGCAGGCCGGGGACAGACCGCGGAGATCATCAGGGGCACATCCCGCCGGCGGAGCTGTTAGCATAAGCTGCCCTTGGCAGGGGCATCGCTTATCTCGCCGTGTCTGGTGCTTTCGCCCTGCCGCCAAAGGAAAGGGCGAGAGCTGGAGAGGGTAACCTGTCTTTCCATTAGCAAACAGTCCCTCCTTTCTGCTTGATATCGGTGCCTCTCTATGTGTGTAGGGTCGGTGGTCGCTGCTTTTGTATCCCCGTCTCTCTTCTTGCCAGGGCTGGCAGGCAGAGACCAGGGCTGGCAGGCTGCCCGATTTCCTAGAGGGATCTATGCCACTTGGTGGCACTAAAAAGTTGTGCTGAAGCCCAGTGCTCTCCGGGTGCAAAGGGCCCTCGGTCCCCAAACCCGGACCAGCAGGTGCGGGAAGCTTTGCAGAGTGGCCCCCGGGGGACGGGAAAACTTTGGCCGAGACGGTTCGCAAAATGTAAGCAGGACCTCGGGGCTAAACTCGTCGCGACTCGTTTTGAAACAGATGCTCACCGAAGCAGCTATAGCGCTGCTATTCTATCTATCTATCTATTTATTTATTTATCATTAGAAGGATGCTGTTCTGAACCGATTGCCGCGTTCTTCCTTGCTGGAGGTAGTGCGGGAGGGAGGTGTCGGTTTATAGTGGTACTTGGCAACCATCTGGAGACACTTCCTCTCAGGGCAGAATGGAGGGCTAGCCCTTATAAATGCAGAGATGTGGGTGCCGTGCATATGTGAGGAGAGGCGGAGGTATTTAGGCAGGTGGGTGAAGCTGCAGCAAGTATTTAGTAAAGCCAAGGCTGTGGTGGTAGAAGGCAGGGAAGAATCTGTTGTTTCATCGTTTGTTTATTTATTCATCCTCCTTACGACTTCACCCCCGCCCTCCCCCCTTAAATCCAGGGACCATTCACGCCCCTTGCAAATGAGATTTGGGCGATGCTGAGAGAACAGCGTGTTGCAAGGCGTGTGTGTATGTGAATGCATTCGCGGGGGTAGATTACTCGGTGCTCAGCATTTGACTGTGATCAGAAGAAAACAGGATGTGCCCATAGGTGGAGGACTGACAATGCTAACCGTGTGAGGCTCACCTGCTGGTGATCTTTGCAGAGGCATTTGAGGATTATTCAGCTCCAGAAGGTCTGTGCGAGGAATGCTATCTCTGCCCTGGCTGAAAATAGGAGGTGCCTACCCCTACCCGGCTTGATTATTACCACCAAAAGGATTACTTTGCCACCACCATAGGAAGAAGCAATTGCTGCCACACACAAGGTAATGCTGTGGGAAGCAAGAGGGGATTTATGTGTGCTGGGCTGCACACAGAAACCCTGTGGATATAAGAGGAACTCTCCCCTCCCTTTCTTCCTCCCTCCTGCTTTTACTCTATGTGCTGGTGGCTGGAGGGCAAGCATGGCTCTTGGGGGGTCAGCAAGCCAACTAGTGGGGTGTTCCTTCAGGGTATGCTGGGGCATCAGTGGGTTGGGGCACTGGAGGGCAGCAGTCACTGATCCCTCCCCAGATGCAGGATATATGTGGGGTTTGGGAGTGTACCGGAGTACTGCAATACCTGGGCTTGGTGGTGTGTATGATATAGCCTTGTTGTTCACCACTGGGGATTTGTTTTGCCAGGAAAGGATAATGGAAGCAGGGATGTATTTGTTTTCCAGAGACAGACAGGCTTAGCTCAGCAATAGACTTTTCTGTGTGACCTTGGGACAAATCACTTTGGCTATGATCAGCAAGTCCCGTCTGTTCCTTATTTAATAATCAGAGCTAATGTCTCTGCATGCAAAAAATGATTCATTAAAGATTGAGAGAGACAGCAATACCACTAACCGAGAAGGGAGGCAGAGACCTAAGAACCAGTGTGTGTGCACACGGAGATATCTGTATGGATGACCACTTAGTTGTAACAGAGCAGGTAGCTATGCTGGGAGTTAACCTTGTCCAACAGTTTTCTCTAGGACCCATATCTCTGTATTTAATTTATTTGTAAAAAATGCGGTCTACATGGCCAACGTGACCGCCATGGCATTTTTTACAATTGGTTGAATTGTAGGTTGGGGTTTTTTGTTTCTTCTTTTCTTCTTCAAAACCTCCCTGGAAAGCTAACGCTGTCGGCGACCGGTACGCAGCACCAGGGACAGCTCCCGGCCCACCGCTGTCCTCCGCCTGCTGTCCGCAGCCGACAGAGATGTCCCGCACCGCGGGGCTCTGCTACCCCGGCAGACCCTGGCATTCGATCTCCTCCCTTGGAAGGGTTTTCTGGTGACAGTGGGGGTGTCTGGGTGTAGAGGGAAGCCGGACGTTTATTCTAGTCTTGAGGACAAAGTGGGGAGACTATTCCTAAAGCAGGGTGGTGGAGGATCGTCTTGAAAATACATTGATTAAAGCAGTCCTGTAAGGGAAAGATACACAGAGGAGTTAACTAGGGTCTTGTCATTCTCTTTCACTTTTTTTTTTTTTAATTACTGTACACCTAAACATTTTTATTCCATACTAATATTTTCAGCTTTCTCAAATGCTTTAGCTACATGCTCATATTTATTTTACATGATTTGGGATGTCAGGGTTAATTATTATTTCAAATTATGAGAATTTTGGGGTCTCTATGTAGGTTCTTTGTAATTTTATTTGCCAATTTTCTTGTGTTTATGTCTTTTTTTTTGTGTACTGATAGTGTTGGAATGCCACTGTAACACCACTCTTGCTGTATTTTTTGGAATTGCTATTTCTTTATCATCTCCAGATTGTTAATTAATAAAACATCTAAGATTATGTCTGAAAACACATCAGTTATTAGTTCCTGCATTATATGGTATAACGTTTCTCTGTTGGGTTTTTTTTTGTGTGTTTTTTTTTGTTGGGTTTTTTTGTTGGGTTTCTTTGTTTGTTGGGTTTTTTTTGCAACAGCAGCAGTAAGTAATATATTTAGTGGAACTGCAGAGATCATTGCAAGTTTGTCTGAGAAGTTAAGCACCTACATATTAAAACCAAAATTGCTTAATCAGCCAGAATGTGTGTGGACATAATATGAGGAAGAACTTAGTGAAATTGCTAAGGACCTTGAGAATTATAACATTCTATCTTTATTTTCTATGAAGGCATGAGATTAGTACAGTAGTTCGTAATTTTCAGCAGCTCTTCTGGCCAAACAGTTCAAAATCTTCTGTGCTGCTTTTCTCAGTCGAATTACAAAAAACTGCTTCATAGTCTCTCCTGTTGCATAAGGCTCTTTTATGTATCAAAGGGTTTGCTTGATCCAATGTCCTTTGGAATTCATAGAGACAATAACACAGTGACTAATATTTTTTTGTTTGATCTTTTAAATTCTCTCTCTTCTTTTCTTTATCTTTTTTTTTTTTTTTTTTTTTCTGAAAGGAAATTTAAACAGCAGTATGAATCTCAAAACAGAACAGTGTGCTCATATTTTTAACCAAAGACTATTTGGATGCATCAGGTTTTATGTGACCAAAGTGAATTATCTCTAAGGAGTGGGCATGTGTAACCTCCTGCAAACAGAGCCTCACCATAACACTAGGAGGTAGATTGCCAGAGTAGCTTGAACCCAGTGCTTAGTGTTTGCAATGCCAATATCCATCAGAACTGATGGTACACCTTTTCCTTACATTGGTCCACATCAAGATGAGTTAAGAGGTCTCTCTCTTTATATAATTGTTCTTCTACTACAGTTCCAGCTTTTGCTATCTTAAGATTTCCACTGTGAGACAAATGATAGGACTGTCTCTGGACAGATAACTGATAGGATCATAGAATCATTTAGATTGGAAAAGACCTTTAAGGTCATTGAGTGCAAACAGTTGCTGCTTGGTAAGGTCTTGTATCCTCTGATGTTGAAACCTTGGTTAGGTCCTTGGGATATTTGTTTTGATCCATGTGTATCAACATATATTATCTCATATCTGATGTCATTGAACTAATTGTGGTATGTATTGTATATGAATGCCTGGAAAGCATTTAATGAGCAGGTACATGGCTGTAAGCTACACAAATAGCATGCAAGTAAAATTTGTCACTATATATCAATGAATCCTGGGGCCCTAATTTTTTGATTGCTCTTATACCAAAATCCTTTGAAAACTCCTTAAACTTCAGGTAAGCCTCTACAGATGTTTGACCAATAGAATTCTTCTTGATTTTAGCACCAAGCATATTCCTAAATGCTTTCCTGAATTGGACCATGAGTTCTCCCTCCATCACTGTGATTCAGTAATCTGAAATTTTATTTTTACTATTTAAATCTTCCTGAAAATTTAGGTAGTTTGAACAGGCTGTAAACTTACAAAATTAGAGAAGAAATCTGAACCAAAGCGTTGCTTTTTCTATCTTTTTTTTTTTATTATTATTAATATTATTATTTTATTTTGTTGTTACTGTTTTGTTTTCCCTGATACAAACCAGAATAAATCAAAAGCTTTCCTTTGCTGAGTTTGTGTTTTACCTTCTAGAAGCCACATAGCCAAGGGAATTCAGATTGCAAAAAAAACCAGATCCTTCACTCTGGGGTCGCTAGTGGGCATTGTTATAATAATGTAAGTCACAGGAGCAAAGGGTCTAATTTTTTAGGGTTAAACACAGTTACACCTATGGCAGTTGAAGCCCTTAAGTTGTTGCGCTTGTGTATAAACATTCAGCCATTCACAGCCCTTTGTGAACTTCTGTTCATAGTTTGATTTTTGATCAAGATTTAATTAATGTCGTTAGGTATTAGGGCTCTTTTTGTGTTTTTTTTTCTCTGTACAGACTGTAAGTATAGATGGACTTGCATTTGGGGTTGAAATTAATAATTTTAAGAATTGCACAATATTTCACAGAATATTACAGAAGCTCATTTTCTACTCAGTTAAACCTCAACATGAAGTATCTGGAATTCTGCCCTAAAGGAACAGCTGAGAATTTATCATGACAGAGACTGGAATAAAGTTTTTACTGCCAGCAAGAGCAGAGGTTGTAGGAACATGTTGATTACTTCATCAAAACTGTGTCTTCAGTTATCTGGGTAGCCCTTAAATTTTTGTCTATAGCAAGATTGAGCAAAGGACAGATAGGGAGAAGAAGTATCTTTTTACCTGACTACTTCTGCAGTAGTTTTCACTTGCTGTGAAATGTGCAGCAGCAGCAGGAGATCAAAGTATCTGTTGTCTATTGTTAAATCATGTGACTTCAGGATTAATTTATAGTTAATGACATAGCTGAAATAAGATGGGAACCTTGATACAGTAGTAATTAAGTGCATGATTTCATTTGCCTATGTTAGACAAAGGATAACTCCCTTGATGCTGAAGAAATTGAGCAGAATGAAAGTAAATTTGACCCAAAGTGCTGTGCATGTTCATTTGCTTGTCCATCAGTGAAAACAAGTAAATGCAGATAAATTATGAATTGGGAAAGAATTCCCATTACTTTAAACATACATTCAAGAGTTCATCATCCAGCTGATACCCATGTTCTCAGTCTGAAGGCTATAGCATATCAGACTCCCTTTAAGATTATCCCTAACAATTTTAACAGGAGTTATATTATGCTTAAGAAATTTTTCTTAATTTTGCTTCAGTATTCATCCTGCTTGTAATAATGAACTTCCTGTAGTAGGAAAGAATGGTAAAGAAAATGTGGTGTGTTAGTGATTCTCTACTTGAGTTAGTAGTCACTTGTTAGTGATTCTCTTGGGACAGAAGAGCAAATACTATATTTGAACATTTTCCTTGGCCATTTTCTCTTCAGGAAGTTGTTCTCCAGGAAATGTAATCAATACACTTAGTCTATCAGCTCTCTGTTCAGCCATTTTGGCCTAAATTGGGATGTTTTACTCTCTTGGCATCTTCATATCACAAAACCAGATGTATCCAGTGGAAAGGAAGCAGACAATATGCACAAAATGAAATACATAAATTTCTGTTTTAACACAAACATTAATACTTTTTACTGTGATTGTGGTAAAACACTGGAACAGGTTACCCAGACAGACTGTAGAGTCTCCATCCTCATAGATGCTAACAACCCAACTGGACATGAGGCGAAGATAGCAGCTTTAGTTGAAATTGCTTGGATTGATGGACCAGACAGCTTCTTGAGGTGCCTTCCCACCTCAACTATTCTGTGATTTTTATGTTTATGACAGAAAAAGTAAGCTGATAGAACCAGTTTTCTATTATACAAATATAAATCCACTGAATTTCATGAGGCTCACTTAGCCATGTCAATATAAATTCTGTGTTGTTTCACAGCCCACACAACCCACAGAAAACACTGACTTAATGCTTTCAATATGAGTCCTAAGCTTAATACTATAAAACAGAAATAGTTTTTTTCACGTAATTAGTAAAATTAGACAGTTTTGTAAGTACCAAGTAAATTGACTTTCACTTTAGTACAGTGGAGTATGTAAAGAAAGTTCTTTAATTCTGAAGCAACTGCAGCCTCTATCTGTCCCCTTCTTTCCCCTTGTATATTATGGAGTGGAAGGATTTGATTACTTTCAGAGCTTCTAATGTGGCCATTGGAGTCCTCTAGACACAAGGTCTGTTATTGCTATGGAACCAGAATACATAGGAGACATTCAGCTTCACTTCATTCTTTACCCTGTAATTTTATACTGATAGATACATCTGTAGACAGAGAAGAGCAAGCAGCTGTTCTTTGGAGTGAAGAAGATAAAAATGGCCCTTCTGCTTCCTCTTTCTCATATATCATATATGGAAATAGTTTAATCCATAGACATAATATCATAAATAGTAGAGGTTACTAAATTTGACCAGAAACCTGGTGAGAGTATGTTGTAGAATTAAAATGCAGGATGGAAATTGCATCATTTTATTTGTGTCACAAGCTCACTCTAATCCTCGGAACACTCTATTTGCACATATGCAGCTGCAAAGGCAGCTAGGATATAAAAAGGCATCTAATTGTATATCCAGTTACAGTCTGAGGCAAAGCTGGCAATTGTCTAGATATACTTGTGCTTGGTAGATGTACCCTGTATTTGAGAAGCTCAGAAAAAAAAGCTTCTATGGTTTTAAGTAACAGGGTAGTATTTATGTTCAAATGTTAATAAGTTAGTAAATTATTAAAGGTTTTTTAAAAATTATATTAAATTAATCTGAGGTATAAGAATTTAGCAGCTGTGATATTGTACAAAGATATCCCCTTTCATTCATCTTTTGAACTGTTTGCACATAGTATGGTACTGTCTTCAGACACACGGAAAAAAAATTCAAAGACATAAGTAGCAGTGATATCCTGTAATTATAGACTAATTAACCTGAACTGAACTGCTGTTATTTCTTAGTGGCAAAGGATTGCAGTATTGATAAGACAACTCTTCACAGACTGAAAAAACACTTCTTGAAATGTTCTACAATTGCATGAACCTTATTTCATTATTAACAATTTATATTACTAACAATATTACATGAGACTTGAAATTAACAAACCAGTTCAATTCAATGATTTATCTTTTTAAGACTTTGGATTTCATTAGGGAATACTCACTGAAACTATGGCATGATTTCCCCCATGTACATATTTTATAATTTATAGATGTCTAGGTAAAGTGATAATCAAACAAGGCTAACATCAGGCAGAGAAGTGTTCCTAGGTTTACCTGTCTCATCTTCAGAATAAGGAAGATTTTCACTATGGCACTGAAATGAATGATCTACCTGTGAAGAGTAAATTCAAGATGAAAATACTACTAGATTTTCAACCTGCAGAAACAGAGGTAGATTTCCTATGGCAAGGGATTCTTTCATTTTATAACACCTGAGCATTTTTAGAGACATGTTTAATGGATTATAAATGATTGTTGGGTCTGGAATGTATGGATTTATTTTTTTTTTTAATTACATCAAAAGATTTACCTCAATAAAATTGAGATCAGGCTTCCTCCCAGAATTTTGCAACAGTTTTGTCAATAATGAAGCTGTGCATGTGGTTCACTAAGAAGCTCAGAATTGTCCTAGATTTAGGAGTGTGTTTAACTTTCTGTACTATGAATGGATTCACTTACAGGTGTAGTTCAATAAATGATCATTATGTGTTCAGGGATCAAGACATGGACAAACTACTGTTTAAACACTATATTTAAAATAAGAAGCATCTTGTTGCGAATACACTGCTTGGTACAGAACATTTTGAAGTATGTTTTCAAGTTCTGTTAACCACGGACAAAAAATATGAATACTTTGCGGAATTTTTTTTGTCCTGTATTTATTTATTTATTTATT
>JANHGL010009819.1:0-92766 GCA_024611195.1 Ceyx melanurus | reverse complement strand
CCCTGGGGGAGAGGCGGGAGCCGGACGCTCCCCGCCCTCGGCAGGGCCTGGCAGGAGGGACCTTCCCGGCCGGGGTCTGCGGCGTGACCCTTTGAGGGGGTGGCGGTTGGCGGGAAGCTGGGGCCCTTGTGGGGGGATTGGGGCTTGTGAGCTGTTCGCCGTCTCAAGTCTGGGTTAAACGCTTTAAAAAACTCTTTACGCTAAACATGGGCTGTTAAAGGCGTGTTTATCTTCGTGCTGACTTCCCGCCACAGCGCTGTCTGAGCGCACACGGGTCAGCGCAAGGGCCCCCTTTCCCCCCTTCCCCCAGCTTGTCCTATAAGGAAATATAAACTGAGCTTTTTGTGGCGCGCCAGGGAAACAGAAATTTTGCTCGTTAAGGGGTATACTTTTCGTGAAGAGACTTGTTTTCAAGGGAACATCTCTAGCCCTTTCCCTTGTTTTTGAAAGAAGGGGGTGTCTCCCGTGAAGCTGTTCAACGTTTTGACAGCTCCTTATTTTATTTACACATATTTGTATTTTATGTTTGTGCTTGCATCATGCAAGATAAAATACCTAGGTGAAATACTACTATTTTCTGCTTTAGCATGGGTATTATTGTGTTGTGTGTTTTTCCCCACTCCCATTCAGGTGAAATAGCACCAGTTCCTGCTTCTGGGCACTGCCAGAGGCACCTGAGCTTCCCTGGGAGTTACTGGGCTGTGAAGAATTTGATTCACATGTCTAGGATCTGGATATCTGTGGCAAGTCAGGGGTCAGAACTAGTTTAACATCAGATAAAAGATTTGGATCCCTTTTCAGCCTATGCAGAACTCTTTTCATTGCTCCATTTTTGTTGACTTCTGAAAATGAAGCCACCTGTGGTTGTTAAAACCAGTGTGGATCCTCGGGAGGAGACAGTGGAGGGAATGCTGACACAGGCAGCTCTGGGTATGTTGACCACAGTACTGGTTCTGCTCTCATTAGAGACTGATGTGGTTACAAATGCTGATGTTTTCACCGGTGTTCCTTCATAAGAGTGAGAGCAGAAAGGAGAAATGCTAATGTGAATACTTTAATTGGACTTATAAATGTCACCTCATTTACAGTTATGATTTTTCTGAGGTGTTCTAACTGGGGTTAATAAGAAACAAAGCCTTATTTCCTTTTCAAGACAGTTTTAGTGGAATTAAGCTTAGAGCTCCACTGTCTTTCTCTTGTTAGGTAATTTTGCAGGATGAAGAGGGGAAAACCAGCAGATTCTGTTAAGATATATTCTGTTCTCAACTATGAGATGAGTGCAATGTCTTATGCAGCTGTTAGTTTGGATGGAGGATTTTTGAAACTGGGAGAAACCTGGTGGCATTGCAGATCATCAGGTAGGACAGATCACCTGAAATTGTATTAAGTGCATGCTATAACTTTCTCTTTTTTTCTTCTGCTTCTAGATCCTCAATTATTTTACCTAAGTTAAGTGATGGAAACAGACACTAAAGAACAAAAATCACCTTTGGGTCTTTGGCATTCATATTTGTGTGAAAGAATCTAGCATGTTCCAAGAAAACACATCAGCCAATTGTTTAAATGTAACAACATCCCCTGAAGATGGTGCTTTCCAAAAAAAAGGCCATAGTGCAAGAATCCTTAGCCCAGAAGAAGCTGAGAAACTGGCAAAAGATCAGGTTTTGGTTTCTGACTTCAAACAACTGAAACTGGAGAAGGAGGCACAGAAGAACTGGGATCTGTTTTACAAAAGAAACAGCACCAACTTCTTCAAAGACAGACACTGGACAACCAGAGAGTTTCAAGAGCTGAAGGCATGTCGGGAGGTGAGATCTATACATTGTCTGAGAAAGATGGAATTGTTCCCATGTGATTTAATAATCCTTATAACAAAACCACTGGGGTAAGAGCTGTCACATGTTAACTTTGCAGTGCCCTGTGTAATTTTGCTTTAATATCAAAGATGCCTCCTCAGAATTGGATGCATCAGTTCAATTTCAGTTTATAATTCACCTCTACTAGATACTAAGAATGAAACCTGGAATATTTGTTTTGTCCTAAATAGACAACTTGTCTCTCTGTGATGTGATATTTTAAGATGCAAGTTGGTGCACTTCAGAACACTACCTTAAAGAAAAGCATCCAGAAATACAGGCTAATTGCAAATCATTAAGGGGAACAGCCAGATGCATCTGTTCCTCAAATGCAACATAAGATAGAAATGGTACAACAATCTGTTGATTACTTAAGGGCTAGATAATTAGAATATTAATATATTCTAAAAAGATTTGTAATTTTGCAGAAATTAAGATTTCTGTTCTGTAGTGTCATATTGTCTAATGGATGCCTATTTCAGTTTTTGAATCAATGGTAATTAAAATTAATTATAGGTTTTAAAATGCTGTTTGAACAGGGTCTCTGCTCAAATAATGAGGAAAACAAAAATTATGTGCTTTATCTTGGGTTTCTTCCTCCCCAGTTTGCAGATCAGAAACTGACCATTCTGGAAGCAGGCTGTGGGGTTGGGAACTGCTTGTTTCCACTCTTGGAAGAAGATCCACATATTTTTGCATATGCCTGTGATTTCTCTCCTAGAGCTGTGGAGTATGTGAAGGTTAGTGTGATATTTGCATCTTCTTTTAGTGTCTTTAGAAGCTTCTGAAATTACAACCACTGAACAAGTCTTCTCTTGCCTGCCCTTTTTGTAAAAAGGGTACAATGGCTTTTACCAAAACATGGAGACTGATTTCAGTGGAGCTCCTCTGTAAGAAATCAAATAATTGCTCAAGACCTTGTTGACAATTGTAGCATTTTAGTAATATGTGTGTTGCTTGAATAGTTTGTGAAGACTGTTTTTGGGGAGTATTACTACACCCCTGCTGACTGTGTAGTACAAGCAAAATTTGTTTGGAGGAAGCTTTCCCTTAATATTTGTGGAGGGAGTCTAAGGAGAACCTTGAAAACAGGGCTATAGAAAGTAATGTTAAGGAAACTTGTAGCCTGATCAGAAAGAGGTATGTTTATTCTTATGAGTAGGTGGTACTGGAGCCTGAGGTTATGTCTTCCAGCAAGGCTGGTGGGGGATTTGTGGTTTACAAGTCTCCTGGTAAATATGTATGTGTTAATTGAAAGCATTCTCTTGTGGGATGTGTGACAGAGAACCACAAGACACATACTGCAGGTCCTGTGGGAGTGATGGGAAGAAAGGTGTGGCAAACAAGAGCTCCCTGGCTGCTGCAAGATGAGGTTGGGCTGAGTGTGTGCCCAGCTTTTGGAACAGCCCAGCTGCAGGTTGTGACATAAACCCAAACTGTTCACAGGCTGCTTGTAGCCCAAGAGCTGTACTTTGATCACTTTGTAAAACACATTTTCTTTTAATAATACTTCTGCATTTTTAAAGAGTAGAAGCAGTGGTAAAACAGAGTGGTGTGCTTTCTGACCTGTCCTAATGCATTTTCTTTCTCAAATTCCTGAGAACAGCCTGTTCTAGTAGTTGTAGTTTCAGTATTGTATGCAGCAAAGAATTTCTGATTGCTCTAGTGACCTGTTGGAAGTTAATGTTCTTTTTCCACCATGTTTTGTCTTGCTTTACTGATTAATTTCACAGGTGTTTTACTTTTTTTTTTTCAGTAACAAATGCCGCTAATTTTCAGTGACAGCATGCTCTCATTTCCCTAGAAAAATGCCTTATACAGTACTGAAAGATGTAAAGTGTTCCAGTGTGATCTTACCAAAGATGATCTTCTAGAGAACATACCAGCAGATTCTGTGGATGTTGTCACACTTATATTTGTGCTTTCTGCCATTCACCCTGATAAAATGCATCTTGTCTTGAAGAACATTTACAAGGTAAACCCAGCTGATTTTACAGCTCTTAAAGTACATTCCTGCTTTTTAGTTTGAAAATACCTTCTTCTGAGAAAATAACCCTTCTTGTAGTGGTGATCTTCAACACTATATTGGATTGAGTTAGTTCATGAATAGGGGACTAAAATATGTTTTACAATGATTTTTTTCCCCCCCCTCTCTTGGTATGGTGAGGTTGTTTGGATTTTGGCCTAATTCCTGCATCAACAGAACAAAAAGGTGTTTTGAACCTGTGGCTCAGGCTCCTGGCTTGTATGCTACAAATAATGTTCATGGATCACAGAGACATCTGTGTGGGTAAGGCAGGAGTGGCAGAGAGCCAGAGCTGCCTTCCAGAAGATACAGTGACTTGCAGTTAGGATGTTATTGTTATTATTAAACACACTTGATCCATGGTGATGTAGAAGTGGGGAGTTCAGAGATCAACATTAATCTAGAGAGACTCATCTCCCTGGGCTGCCTTTGTTAGTTGGTAGACTAGGGCTGGCCCATCCAGAGGGTGGTTTGAACAATCTGAATTGGGATTGTTCTGAATTTCCCTGCCTTGTCATATATTGTCTGCAGAGGGAAATGGTCAACGTGGTTTTTATTTATGCATATGTGTGTATTTGGGGTTTCTATGTTTATGATAATATATTTATATATATTATCAGCTCTCCCTTTGTTTTATCAGTAGCTTGAAAAGGGAGTGTTAGATTTTTTTTTTTGTCTGTCTCCAGCTGTTCCCCAGTGTCAGGATTGGTTCTTAGCTCATGCACATGAAAAGGATAATTACTGTTTTCTGTGTGGAGATGCCTGCCTCATTTAACTCCTGGTAGGTTTTTCACAGATGTGTAAGTGGCAAGTACTGCTTTTCTCCTCTAACCACACAGCTGGATTTGAGGAGCTAGGAGAGCTGAATGCTTCAAATGTCTGAAGTCAGAGACCATGTATTCCCAAAATTGTCACAGTTGGAAAGGACCTTTAAGATCACAACTCTTTCTGGCTTTATTTCTTTACCAAAGAGCAATTAAAAAAAGCCACAATACATTATCTTGAAATTAGTTTTTATTTCTCATATTACAACATTTTTCTTATGAAGCAAAATCAGGTATTAGACTGTATACTACCCAACAAAGAAAACACCCTATTAGGACATTTTTTTAATTGCTAAACTCTACATTTTCTTACTTAAAGATGTATTTATTTACAAATAAACCTCTATGTATGGCTTAATCTATTTGCCTGATTAAAGCATGTGTATGTTATGTGACAGGTGTTGAAACCAGGCAAGTGTGTGTTGTTCAGAGACTATGGACTCTATGACCATGCAATGCTCAGGTTTAAATCTGGCAGCAAACTTGGAGAAAACTTCTATGTTAGACAAGATGGGACAAGGTCATACTTTTTTACTGAAGGTAAGACATTCTCTAGAGAGCTTTCTGTTCTATGAATCTCCTGTTTCAGTGTTTCAGGGGTGTGCCAGCATGCCTGTGGAAGTTTTCTTTTATACAGAGGAACTGTTCAATCGTGGTGTATGTCATGTGCCATCCTTTGTGGGAGGAGGAGAGTATTTAGGCTGGCAGGGCTCTTTGGCCTGCTTTCTTGTTTACAAGCTTCTTGTAGGTGCTGCAATGTGCCAAGAGCAGCAGTTTCTGAATTTGCTAAATTTCATGCATGTTTGTTATCTAAGGGAAGAAACCCAATGTTCAGTAACACGACTCACCATCTTCATGAAGCAACTTGGCAGTTATCTTGGCATTGTTCATTTTGCAAGGTTATTCCTGGTGTGCAAGGTGAGGTTTACAGCAAAAGTCAGTGACTTCTAGAGCAGAATGGTGCCCACAGGGCTGAGAAGCTTGTGCACAAACCCAGCTGAGATGGTGCTGTGGTCACTGCCTCTTGTTTGTTTCTAACAAAGATGATGCAAAAACTTTTCCACGTGATCCAGTATTTAAACAGTTTTTCCTTCAGTGCTTGTAATGCCTTAGGAAGGTAATGCAGCTCACTGGTGGAGAATCAAGCTCAGAGACATGGAGGAACTGTCTTAGGCTGTGAGGGAGTTAGGATTATAGCTCATTTTCTAACTCCCAGTTCCTCCCACTAAGCTCCAGTGAACCGCGGCTCCCCCATCACTTCAGGGCATTGTGTAACAGGAGCTGTGTGCTTATCTCTGGGGGCAGTTTGTTCTTAGGCTAAAGCAAAATGCAGTCACAGAAGAGACTGATTTAGAGTCAAATAAATGTTATTCATATTTTATGACATAACTTATTATGTAATTGCTCCTGATATATAAAAAACATTCATCTTGTCTGAGGGCTCCCTGTTCTTTACAGGGCAGTGATGAATTCTGAGGTAACAGGCTGTGCTGCTGCTTCAGGGAAGCATTTCTAGAACTCTTAGTTGTTGAATGATTTTCAGTTTTGTTTAAACAATCAGCTCTTAGAACGAAAATGGATCCTGAAGGATCAAAATAAGAGACTGACCTAGCTGTGAAATTTTAAATCCCATTTTTATTGTGTGTTAGAATTGTTTCTAAATGAGAAATTTCTTGTTAGTATGCATGTTGGCTTTGGGGAAAGAACTGAGGTGGGAAAGAGGGAGGACAGAGAGAAGAGAGAATTTATTTTATGTTGCTTATGTTAGCAATTGTTTTTCCTTGGGCTGATCTGTGGCTGTCTCATGGACTTTGCTCCCATTTTAAATCATGATCTCATTTGTCTTACTGATTTTAATATAAATATTGTTTAATGCTTGAGAATTCTGTTGTTACTAGAAACATGTCTTCCATTGTTTCTTCTCAGTTTGCAACCTGTGCTATTTTTCATTCGTTTGACACTGCACTGATAGATCAAGTAATTGCTTTATGGGATAATTTGAATGATGCTTATTTATAATAATGTCTGGCCTCATATAACAAACTGAGCTTCTTCCACACAAAAAAATAAACAATCCATTCTTTCACTGAGATAATATTAAATTTTGTGGAGGAATGCATAGTTGTATAATTCTGTGTTATGAATTATGTGCAAACTCCTCACAAAGAGACTTCAGCCCTCAGCATCTGCTAGTGCTGGGACTGCTGCAGCCATTCATTGAGCAGATTCCCCTGAGCAGTTAAAATGCATCTCTTTGTTTTCCATCAAGTAGCAGGAGTTTAGAATGACTTATGTTTATTGTGAAAGAAACAAGGTGCAGGAAAGGGAAAATGATTATTTGTAATTAACATGACAAATCGACAGCATAAGCAGTCCTCTCTGTGCAGGTCACCTGGTTTGTGAGGTTCATCTGCCTTCCCTAAGGGAGATGCACTTGGAGTAAGATTCTTCTGTGTATGGAAAACGCTTTCAGTTTGGCTTAGAGGGGGCTTGGTACCACCATATCCACGTGGCTGTTTCTCTTTGGGCAATGGCACATGAATTCTGGCAGTGTAGGCTGCTCTCAGATCTGTGGTGATTGCCATTCAGCAGTCTGCCTGCATGCAACAGCTGGAAGTCTTTCCATGCTGTAACACAGAAGAGCACAGACATATATAAATGCTGACTAGTGTTTGTAAAATAGCTTAAACATAGTATTTTTTTTTCCCCATTGTCTTGCAGAGTTCTTGTCTCAGCTTTTCAAGGCTGAGGGCTATGAGCAAGTGGTCAATGAGTATGTGCATCGAGAGACAGTGAACAGGAAAGAAGACCTGTGTGTTCCCAGAGTTTTTCTTCAAAGCAAATTCCAAAAGCCTTTCAGTAAGACAAGTTCTTGCTGACTAGCAGCAGCATTGCTTGTTTGGAATGGAAGCCAGCACGTAGCTTTTCCTTGTGTATGCTCATCTTTCTGGTAAACCAGGAATTACTGCATCAAGTACCTCTTGCAGATTTTCATCCTCAATGGGAATGCTATTTCCAGTTCAAATCTAAGATGGTTTAGTGATACAGGCAATCCATTGAGTATCTGTATTACTGGCTCTGAAGTAAATCCTGTGCAGCATTGTTGGAGGATCAGGTAAAGCAGGCTAAGTATGGGTAATTTTAAGCACCAGTTATCATAATGGTTATTTCCTTGTTTATTAAAAGTATTGTTTTTAAATAAGTATTCTGTGTTTCTTATCACTTGTGGGTTTGGTGGCCTGTTAAAGTTACAGTATTTCATCTGCTTGTAGAGCTTCTGAGTATAACTTCTCAGGTATGGGAATGAAACAGACTCAGTGGTAAAATGGTAAGCTGCTTTGGTATTTTATAATGGTATCTTTAATGTGCTCAGCATTTATATCTAAACAAATATTCTAAATAAGATCCTAATTTATGTGCTTTTATGCTTGAAGAAAGTTGTTAGAGGATCAGGTTGTCTTTATCCCTGCTTAATTTCATTCATTCTTTGGTTAAGGAGCAGAAATTGTTGAGGTGGAGCCTCCATCTTTGGAAATACTTGGAAATAGACTGGGCAAGGCCTTGGGCATCCTGTGACTTCGTTTGTTGGTGGCCTTATTGTGAGCAGGGATTTAATCTCTTGCAGTAGATATTAGTATGGGATTGAGTGACTCAGGCTGTCATTCCACTGGACTTGTGTGTGGCTGTAAGACCTAGACACACAAGTCTGATGCAGACCAGAGGCATTTACCCTCTTTTTATGACAAACTAGAGATAATTTTATGTATTTATTTTTAGCACTCTTAAAGCTGTCTGTGTGCATGGAGGGAAAGAAGTAAAAACTCTTCCAGCATAAAGCCTGATTTTTGCTAAATTAACCATTCAGATTATTTTAGAAATAAACTGGAGCTGCCCGAGGTCTTATTCACTTGATATGTTTGGAAATACATTTGCAGCAGATAATTCTTTGCATCAGAGCTGGTCTGATACCATGAACCCCAGAGCTGGATTTGTTGTGTCATCAGACTCTGGCCACAGAGGCAAAAGCAGTTAAACCACACAATTCTCCTAACGACTCTGAGGACAGTTATGACATGACATTTCCTTTCTTTATGGAAACTCATGCCAGGGTTTATGCCTTGCTGACCCCTGCTGCACAGCCCATTGACACTTTCTGCCACAAACATCATAAATACCTAGTAACAGTTACTAGAAATGAAACCCAAGTGTTAATGGGGGTTATAATGAGAGCACTGTGCTAATCTGAGCAGTCTCTGCTGTGGCTCCCCTCAGCTCATGTTCACCTCAGTTCTGTGTTAATTTTAGGTGGGTCTGACCCCAGTAACACCATGTGCCTCGTGGGACTCACATTTGCTCCTCCTGCAGTACAGTCCCTGCTCAGGAACCACAAGCTCCCTGCACCATGGCCCTGCCAGCACCAGTGAGGGTGAGTGCAGTGAGCTGGGCATCCCAACAGGGAGAGAAACATAGCCAAGTATTAGAAATATTACTCAGAAGGCTTGAGTCAACCCAATAGATGTGCCTGCAGGCAGACACTGACTTCATTTTTACACTCAACTAGCTATTGCCAGAACAACAATGCACTTTTATTTTTGTCTGGCTGTAACTTCAGTGTGTCTGTGCATTCCTACATGAGGAACTACTGCCACTTTTTGTGTAGCAAGCCATTAAACAGAGAGCAGCATTTCTGTTTTCCTTTTTTTATTATTTCCCATTCAGTGTCATTTCCAGTCAGATCTGGAAAATAATGTAGCATGCATTAGTGCCCCTGCCAGAAAGGCCTTCAGCTATAGTTGTCATAAAGCAGAAGTTAAATGGTTGCAAAGCTTTATTTGGCCTCTGTGCCTTTGCTTCTGTGAACTTTAAATCATTGCAAGTTTTTGTAAGTGTGGTAAAGTGGAGCCAGCTTTAAGAAATCCTTGCCTCATCCTGGGAGACACAGGAACTGATGGGGTGCACGTGGCTGTGGTAGTGCTGAGTAAAGTGGATTTACTCCTCCAACCCTTCAGTCCTTCTGAGATGATACACACTCACCAGAGGTACCATGTGCCAAGGATACCTGCACCTTGTCCTCTTCCCTGAGGAGTTGCCCTCAGGGAGAAGTGATAATTGGGTAAGTAGTGTCAGAAGAACTTAAACTTTTGCTCTGAATGGTGCTCACCTTGCACAAACAAGCTACTGTGCTGGGATTGTAATAAATGTCTTGATTATTCTTTAAGTGGTTGCCAGTCAATGGGGGATGCTGAGACTGACTCAGTTATTTGTGGAAGACCTTCCTTTTGTTCACCCTGAACTGCCCTAGCTGCTCTACCTGGAAAGCATTGGTTGGATGTTACCTTCTGCCTCACCCTGTTCTGGGCAGTGTTTAGAACAAAGTAATTATTGAAGTAGTGGGAATAAGGAAATAGAATTTGTTGTTGTGCTGGAATTACATTTTCTGATGTTTAATAAAGTATGAACTGTGGATAAAGCTCTTCCTGGGGTTAGGGAATCCTAAATGGCACTTCCCAGTGTGGGATTCTGATGTCTTCTACTGGAATTAGTTTATATTAACAGATGGTGTTAGTGGGGCAGTGCCTCAGTGAGGACATGAGCACGGTCTGTTATTGGCTATTGCAGTTGTATTTACTGAAATATGTCTTTGAGTCTTGGGACATTTTGTGTCCTTTTCTGTCATATTTGGTTGATATTGTGCAATGTGTTTGACAACAGGCTAAAACCAGACAGAAACCCACAGATTGTGCATGTACTGTGTACAGGGGTAACTTTTCCTTCCTTAGAAATATGGGCTGCTGAGAAAAATCCATTTGAACTTTACAGTTGTGGTGTCATAGCAGTTTTGTGGCTCCTTTGATAGCTAAAAGGCTATTTCTCTGCACCTTCCAGTTACCTGAAAGTTACTGGATTGCAAAGGCAGAATATTGAAGCAGTTTATACAGCACTGTCCCCATGGTTGGTTGTGAGACAAAGTGCTGTAGAAGTGGGCCCTGAAGTGCCAGCATCTAGAAGCATCAGCAGCCAACTGCAAACCACAGCCTTGGGCTTATAGGAGAAAACTGGTACCTGATGTCTGAAAGGTCATTTATAGACCTGACTGATGTTCTTTTTTTTCTTGATCTTTTGTCCAGTTTATACCTCTGAATATATTGATACAAATGGCCAGTTAGGAAGTGTTCTACTGGAAGAGTTATTTGAAAGATACCTAGATTGGAAACAATATCAGTGTTGAGAATCAGGATGTGAAGGAAAAAAGGTAAGATTATGTCTAAGATTGTGGGTAGGGGGAGAAGTTTCACAGGCCAGGGGTGACTTGCAATTAAATGAGTTGTCCATGTCAAAGGTGACATTTTGGGAATTAAAGCCTTAAGCTTCCAAAACTAGACCAGTGTTACAGACAGAAGAGCAGCATCTAATTGTGTGTGATACTAGTAATACACATGGACTGGGAAGCAGAAATTTATATTGCAAAGTGTGAAGATACAGTAATGAAAACAGGGAAGTCTTCCATGGACTTTCACCTCCTGCAGTGTAGGTATGATGAATTTTTCACTGGTTGTGCTGGTTATTAGGAAAGTCTGAGAGCCATTTCATACATTTGGGAGCAAATATTTGCTAGTTATACATTCTGCAAAACATCTGGCCCTTGAGTGCAGCAGGTTGAGGATCTGGCTGTGTTTGCTCTCTGCATTTGTAATGGGAGTTCATTTATTAGAAGGGGGCAGATGGTGAGCTGCACTGTGGGGAGGCACACAGGAGCATTGCTAGTGAGGATAAAAGCCATTAGCCAGGTAAGATGTTCCATTAGAGAACCTTTTTCATTCCCTCTGAATTCCAGGCTGATGTGCACCATTATTTGTGTTGGCAAAGGGGAGAGAATACTGCTGCTCTGAAACCAGGGAGGGCAGGAGCACAAGAAAGACTGTGTGATTCTTCCAAACAACTAGTGAGTTTCTGTAGCTCTACTTAAATAATTCTATTTGGGAACGTTTGCCCTCTTTTTCCAGCAAGTCTGAGGTCTCATCCATGGGAATTCAGTTGCTTTTGAAGGCATTTGCCAAAGACAGAGGTGTAACCAGTTCATGCTTCTGGAACATACAAAGTGAAAGGTTTGGAAAGCAGCTGTGTGACTGAAAATAGAAATCCAAGCTTATTTTTCTCCCTCCGCGAGTAAGAAGCTTTAAACTTTGCTGTCACTTCAGAGCTTTTTCAGAGTTCCCCCTCTGACTGTCTGTGCTGTCTAATACTTAAGCCAGATGTGCCATGTCCACTCCAGCTCAGGTTTCTGATGCCTTTGGTATCCAGAGAACCTAGAAATGGAAGAATTGTGGGTAGGAGTAGGGATTGTGGCTTGATTTGACATTTCCTGGAGACTTTAACATCATCTATTCTTCCTTTAGCTGAGGTTTTATGGCTGTTGATTTTTATGGTGTGTGTGCTGAATATTAAAAGAGGTGGAAAGAAATCTGAAGAGAGGAGGCATTGAAACCAGGGTGAGCAGAGCCCAAATGTCCAAAAGTTAGGATGTTACAGAAGTGGCAGTGCTGCTCTTTGCCTTTACTGTGCTACTCTCTGCCTGGCCCCTTCTGATCTTCCAGTCTGTTCCTGGTCAGAAGGCAGCAAATCTACCTCTCATGGAGTCCAGAGGGAGGTTGGAGAGTTGGTGACCCCAGTGTTTGGCAGTCTCCTGGATTTATAGCATAAACCCTTTTATGTTCAACAGTTACAGTGCAGCCTTATCTCTTACCTGGCCTGGCTGGAGGCTTACTCTCATGCTTTATGCCTATGGAGCAATGCTCAGGAAGTCACTTCTGGTGCAGAAGTTGGATTTTGTTCCCCTACCCTGCTGCAGAGGCAGTTTGACTAAAGAAGGTGAAGGAAGGGTGTTGAGGATTTTGTTCACAAGATGGCACTAGCCACTAACCAGTGCTACCTGCATTTTCATCCTCGGATGGATTGTCTAAGGCTTCAGCACGGTTACCACCAGAAGAGCTGGTCATTAGTAACTCTACAGGAGACAAAGAGAGTCGGGATTTTTTTATTTGCATAGAAGTCCTCTTTTAGACTACTTAAATAGCTCTGGGATCTTGAAGAAAAAAAAAAAAAGGTTTTATAATGAAAATATAGTTTCATCTCGGACATTTGTTATTTAGAGGGAATATTGTTGCCAAAATGTGAGGGACAGTATTAGTTAACTACTGTTGGTAATGGCACTTGGGATCCTAAATGCCCCTAGACGAGGCAATAATTTGTTGCATTGACAACTTGTAGTTTGTTTCTGTTTAATCTGAGTCCCATTAAAATGTTGCCTTAGAAACTGCAGTGACTTAAGATACAGCTTTCAAAATGCAATGCCTTCATACACTATTTTTAACTCCTCAAAAATAGGAGACAAACTTCTGTTTATACAAACTGCTCCTGTTTTCTTCACGCTTTTTTTGTTCTGTAGATGAGCTACTCTTATTTGAGCAGCCATTCAAGCAGAGCTGTGTAAGGTGCCCTGACATGAGGGGCTGTATCTCATTAATAACTGTGTGATGTCAGCTGTACTTTAGCTTGCTGTTCCACAGATTCTCCTACTTTAGTAATCCACATTTTGTCTCCTGCAAGCCCTTTTCATTTCAAGAGAAAGAGAAAGAATATAATTAACATTTACACCTTGCTGGCTTTCTAGCTCACTTTAAACACTGTGTGTTTAGTAGAATCTGTTAGCAGGCAGCACTAATACACCTCAACTGCAAACTTCAAATTGCCTCAAATGCATTTTATGCAACAGTAATTCTTTTGGATGTTAGATATTTGAATTTCTGTAAATGCTAATGATCTATCTAATCAGTGCAGAAACTCATCTGTAAAAACCCAGCTCCTCTCCTTGCCTTTCCTACCCATTCCCTTGGCTTTATTTAGGACTGGCTTCTTGTTCTTTGCACAGATACTCATTCGTGCAAAGGATCTGCCAGCCCCAAAATAGGAGCAGCATGGAAGGGCTTCTTGCAGTGAAGCCTGTCACCAAGGAGAGTGTGGAGGCTGCCTCCTGGATGGCTCCTTCCCAGCAGCTGGATGGCAGGCAGGAATGGAGCAGGCTGAGAGCTGCTTTTTCCTGCTTCCCAGGATTAAGGGGTGTGTTCAGCCCACGAGCGTGGCAAAGGGCTCTTCCCACAGGCAGCCTCCTCGGGCACAGGAGTTGAGTGGCAGCAGGACTGTTCTGGCTTGGAACCCACTGGTGTTTCAGCTGCTTCTGTGGCTCTGCTGGGATATTGTATCCCGGGAAGCTGTGGCACAAACAGCTGGGATTGGAAGTGGCACTACATGGTGCTGGTGTTGGGCCAGGCTGAGCCACTGGGGCTCATGCAGTGAATAAAGCAGTGGCCAGGCCTCTTGGCAGGCTGTGAGTGTTGTGTGGCAGATGGTACTGCCAGTGTAATGGGCTAAGAAAATATTCTGAGTGGGGAAAATGTCACAGCTAAAAATGCCACAACAGCTGACGCTCTCTGGAGAAGTAGAGGCCAACTGAAAAAACCTTTTATGCAGACAAGTGGGTACCAGCAAAAATGAATTAATACTGTGAGGAGATTGTGGGGTTTTTCCCTCCCATTCTGAGTCAGTTGATGTGTCTCAGATTTCTGAGGCATGCTTCACCCTTCGTGACATTAGCCAAGTGATGAGAGGCAAGGCTGGGGATTGTGTTCTGTTTTTATTGTGGGAATACAGAATGAAAACAAAAACTGAAGCATCAGCTCTTTCTCTCAGGGGAGTTAACACAGCCCCTGATGAATTGCCATATGCTGATTGGGAGCTGAGGCAAACTGATCAGAGAACACAAAGCTGACTGGTTCTGTTGATCAATTGTGATTTGAAAAGCAGATAAACACCCCCAGCCCGTGGAGGTAGGAAATGTACCATCTGACCTGGAGGTGATGGGGAAAGCCTGCTTGGGATTTCTTTATTTTAAAACTGCTGGGCTTTTGGAACTTTAACAGAAATACTTCACAAAGCTCTGCTGTGTTTCATGTGCCAGTAGTTTTCAAGGTGTCCTAGGTATAATGCTCATAAAATACGTTGTGGATCCTGCAGATGAATGCACACGTGTGACAGCTGTTAGTGTTTGCAGGGTACGAGTCTGAGTCAGTAGATGTGTTAGAAACACCTGGATAAGCACCTCTCTCTTCCAGGGAACCACACAGAACTGCAGACTGGAAAGCAAACTGTGGCAGATAAAAGCAGTTGGTGCCTTTTGAACCTCCCAATGACTTCATTGCTTGTCAGCCTGTGAGTACATCAACCCTGAGACCCTTTTAATTCACTGTTTGGAAGGAAGAGTAGTTTTAAAACTCGAAGTTTGTTTTTCTCCACATTCTTTTGCCCCTGCAGGCCCTAGGGGCATTTCTTTGCTGTCTCTGTGCCTGTTCTTTCTGCCCTCCATGACAGAGCTTGGTGCAGGGCTGGCAGCACAGCCTGGCTGAAAACCATGGTTGAGTAGAAAAGTGTTTCAGTGTGCATACTAAATTACTGCAGTGTGAAGAATTGCTGCAGTTCTAAGAACAACCCTTCTTTACAAAGCTAAAAAAAACCCCTTATTGTTCCTTTTCTACTTTTCTTTTCAAGAAGTATCTTGTTGTAAACTATAGAATGCACCTTTCTTAGAGAAATTGTTTCTGCTTTTCTACTGAAGAGAAGAATCTGTGCTCTTTGTTGTGAATTCATGCTGTAAATGTGTAACTCCTGCAAGATTAAAGTTTATCTCTTTCATGAGAAAGCAAAGGAGTCCAAATTTCAAAGTTTTCTTTGTACATTTATCTTGAGTTTTAAAGATTAGAATGTGTGTAAGTAGGAGGATATGAACTAGTAACATTCCAGAGGAGACTTATGAGCCCTGAATTTGGCATTCAAGTTCCTAAAGTTTTTCTTATTTTTAAACCATTTATTTACTTTGTCTGTAGTCACATTATCATAAAATTAGGAAACACTTTAGCCACATGTCCATTACCAGAGTGGTTCTAACAAAGCCTAATTGCAGTAATATTTTGAAATCGGATCCCGTAAGTGAGGTCTGTAGTACCCATGTTCAGCAGGATAAAAAAGCAGCACTCTTTTTTTTTTTAAAGAGGAATTGATCTGACTGCACACTTGGATGCCAATTAAAAGCAAGTTCTCACTGTAAAAGCCCAAGGAAGAGAGGGTGGAAGGTTGTACAGCCCTTGAAGAAGGAACTGAAAGAATCCACTTCGTGTTAAACTTGCCCTATGAATCACAGAATTGACAGTATCTTTGAGAGGATTTTGGGTGTGGGGAGGGAGCACCTGAACCCAAGCCAGGATGGATGAAAGGAGGCTGTGCTGCCCTCCTCCAGCAGTGAGACTGATGTATCAGTGCAGTGCCCTTCTCAGGGGTGAAGGTGTGACAGGCACCTCTTTATGTATTTTTGGTAGAGAGGCTGTCTCCTCCCAGACCAGCTGCAGTTACTGTCACCCTGTGTATGCTGCCATTGGCTTAAAGGGAGCTCAGAATGCTGCTGCTGTTTCCAGTGTAGTCAGATCCATCTCCTGCACCCTGCACAGGACTGAGCTACTCGAGTCTCAGCCCTTGCTCTGCCTGTGCCTCCATCTCCAGCCTTGTGCATGCCCTGGATGGAGGAGAGGCCATGGGTTTGTGCAGTTGGAACAGGTTTTGAAGCCAAGGGACTTGCCCCCAAAAACTTGCTAGAAGGTGTTTTCTCTTTTGCTGGCTTCATACCATGGCACTGCACCTTCCTGCAGGTGGGAGACAGCCTTGTCCCCTGTCACACAGTGCAGCTGGTGAAGCTGTGCACACTGGGCTGACAGAAGGTGGGAAAGGGCTTCATCTTTGTGCACATGGGCTCAGACATCCTCACCCTCTGGTGCTCTTCTGGCCTCTGCCCCCCCAGCTCTGGCTTGTTGGGCTGGTTCTCCTGCTAGGGAGGGGGCACAACTCCCCTGACCCATCTGTGGAGCTCTGCTCACATATGTGAATGGCAGATCCACTGTTGTCAGTGTTCCCAGGTGATACCTGTCCAGGTGCTGTTACTGTCAGTAGGTGATAAGAAGCCACAGTTTTGTCCTTAATCAGCTTTTTGTAACACTGGTGGGGGAAAGGTGAAGCAGCATCTTGCCTCCTCTTGCTTCTGCTGCTCTTTACTCATGGATGTGACAAGCTGTCATTTTCTAGTTTGTGTGATAAGTGACAATTTCCCTTCTCCCCACTGCAACTTTGCCAATGTATTTACTGTGTGCAGATAAAGATCTGTGTTTGCTTCCCTAGCAGATGTCACAGTGATGGAGTGCAAAATCTCTTGGGGTCAGGATTGTAACTGAGCTGTTCCCCAGGAAGGGGGGAGGTGAAACATTGGTATTTTCTGCTTCTGTTACAATACTAGAGTCTGTATTTCAGATCCTTGATTCGGAGTTTAACTCTCCATTTTGCACAAGGAGGCAACGTGTCCAGCTGTTTGAAACTCTTCAGAAATTCTCTAGGAACAAATATTAATAATCAAAGTGTCTGATCCTACAAAATAACCTATGCTGGTTTTTATGACAAGGCTGTGAAAGTCCAGGCAGCAGCACATAGTGCACACTATGTTTCTAAGGTGTTCTAGGCAAGGGCAGGTGAACTGTGCTGACTTATCAATCTGAATTCAGGGTGAAGTTTCCTGTCCATTACCTAAAGGTGTTTATGCTCTGACTTTATATTCAGTGTTGCCTGATGCTTAGATGCAGGAAAGTGTCTTTTGTAGAATGTAAATACTACTGTTATTTAAAGTAAGGTTTAGTTAAATGCAGCCTCCTATTACTCAGGATTTTACTGAGAGTGCTTATCTCCTTTCTTTCACTTCTGCATCCAATTTACATGGAAAAATCATTCTCTGAGGAAGTGGCTCCAGGAGGTTTGGCGTTCCTGTAACAACAACCCAGGGGCACTGCTTCCTCCTTCAGAATACAAGTGATTATATAACTGCAGCAAAACAATACAGGAGCCAAACTTCAAATGAACAAATGTCACTTACTCGCTGCTCCCATTGCTGCTGCTCTGCTGTTGTTTCATGCCTTGTAACTGATGTGTGACTGGGATGTGCAGTCTCTGGCTGATGTGCACACTCTGCCTCTGCATCCTTCCAGGAGTTCCCAGCTGCCTGCTCTTTGTGATTGTTGTGAGTAGATGCTTACAAAGTGGTGTCCCCAGCTGGCTCTGGACCAAGTCTTCTCAGGCCTAATGGAAATACCCCTCCTTTAATAAAGTTATTGTCAGTGGAGATTGCCCCCTTCAACCATGTTGCTATCCTTGGCACAAAGGAAATGTTGTTTCCTCCTTCTGGAGGGTTAAGCAGCATTAAAGCTGCTCTGTCTGTGAAGATTAGCACACTGCTGGGTGGTTGGTTTTTCTCCCTTGCTCCCCTCGAAGGCATTCTTGCTCCAAAGGGGTGCCTACAAGGAGAGGGCTGTGCTGTAGACTGCCTGACATCAGCTTTGTTCCTTTCCCTCTCTCTGCAAAATGCCTGCATCTGAAAATCAGTTTCATCTCCTGCTGCTGGGAGAGGGTGTTCCTGTTGTGCAGTGGCAGTTGGAAGCAGTGTGGATGCCAGGCTGAGCTGCAGCAACTGTTGTCCATGTGCATCAGGACTGCATTGGCACTGTTGACAGTTTTCCCAATTGTGAGAAAGGTCAGAGACAAGCTGTCTGGGTCCCCAGGGTGTGGGGTGCACCAAACCCTTCCTTGTGAGGTGACCAAGGAGGCAGATCCACCTCCTTCCTGGTAGGCTTGTCAGATGTAGACATCTGCTTGTCAGATGTATTCTCAGAGTGTTTTGCAATATGTGGATCCTTCTCCCAACAAGGATTGGACACCTGTCAACACAAACCTCAACTGGTTCTGGCAAGAAATCCCTTGGGCAGCCTTGCCCTTCCTAGACAGGGTGCCTGAATGCCTCGTTCTTACCAAGAGCAGTGTGGAAAGTTGAGAGACATGAAGGTACCCTTCACATCAAACTGGACATGTGCCATCCTGCTGTCCTCCCCAGAACTGCCCCAGGCATTCCTCACACCCACCATGTCCAGGGACTAGAGATGCCTTGTGGGAGAGCTGCTTCTTCCCTGGGAGGAAAGTGGAGGAAAGGCCACAGGAGCTAAAAGGGAGGCTCAAGGGTCACACTTCAGATCAGAGAAACAGTTCCCAGTGTGGGGTGATTTGTGTGTAATGAAGAGCAATCTGTCAGGCTCCCCACAGGCCTCTGAGGCAGGATTTTCCAAAGGGCTGAAGCTGCTTTCTTACCTCTTCCTGCTGAAGACTCCTTCTTACCCTGATCTATACAGCTGGGTGCTAAAACAGCCTCTATTTCACTCCTACACACTGTGCTGGATCTCTTCATTTTTATGTAACAGGAAGCACTGAGGAGTATGATTCTCCCAGGCATGGGGGCAGGGCAGAGACTCTCACCATTGGTGGTAGGAGAGTGGGGAAAGGGGCTCTGTTCACAGGAAGCATTTCACTTCTACAAAGCTGAGATGGATTTTTTTAATTTATTGGAATATTTGAAAGGGTTGTGGATTTCCATATCTATCTGGAAGGAGACACTTGAAGTGTGGACACTTGAGATCTTGCAGGCATCAAGCTCAGATTTCTTAAACTAACAATTTTTTTTCTGGTAAGTTCCTGCTTTCTGGCACAAGGTACATTGGGTGTTAATGGGCCTGGAAAGGAAACCAAAGAGGAGGGTAGAAAAAACATTTCCCATTTCTCCTGTCAGTTCATGGGCTGGGCAGACATGGCCTTAGGAAGCAGAGCAACCATGCAAAGTCCTTGCTAACAAGGCCTGGCTGTGGAAAAGCCTGTCCCCAGCTCTGGGCTTTCAGCCTTTTCCCTCTTGTCTACCAGTCTGCTTCACAACACAGAGCTGGAGTTCCCCTTCAGGTACCAGCCCCTGTCTTCTGTTTCTCTAGATACAGACCAGCCTTCTGCTGTTTCTCTTTGAGCTGGTCATGGTGATAATGAGGTCCCAAATATACCTGCTCTCTGCTCAACCCCCTGTTTGAAAGCTCCTTGTGAAAAGGTGTCTGTTTCTCTCATCCTCTGGGCCCTCCTTGTACTTGAAATGTCTGTGTGTTTCCATTTAATCAATTATTAGCACGTGTAAGAAATGGGGTTTGTGCAGGAAAACAAAGGGAAAGTTTCCCTGGGTGGCTGATGCTTGAAGGAACATTCTGAGATTTTTGAAGAAAGTTGTTTTGGAGCCTCAAGGTGGTAATGCTGTGTGCTCAGCAGGGTAAAATAAGCCCATTTTTTATGGGTGGGCTTCACCCCATTACAAGAGGCACAGTCCGTGGTCAGGAGCTCTCAGCAGCCTGTTGTGCTGACCAGCACCATCTGCAGGCTGCGGGAGTGATCCTGAATTCTCGGGCTACCACTTCCATCTCATTTTGGCTCCCCCAAGGCAACCCCTTGTCCAAGGCCTTTTCTGAGTGCAGACACACCTTTGCAGTTGATCCTGCTCCCGTTGGAACTGGTGGGAGATGGCTTATCAGGGGAAGCAGACAACAGGACTGGGACCCTGGGTGGAGAGACCCCAGAGTGTGCAGTGTAGGGTATTTCTCTGTTTGGGCATCAAGCACTGCTGGAAGGGATCTCCCTCTCTGTTCAGCAGATCTGAGCAAGACTTTCCTGTTACTCTGTTATTTTCTAAACATGCTGTATTTTGGCCAGATGAGCAGTGGGACTGTTCTGCTCCTCTGCCAATGAGGTGTCATTGTACTGATGGTTTCCAGTGGGTAATTCCACCAGTCACCTACCTTGGCAAAAGACAGCTTGGAGGAGGAGAAAATAAGTCTTGTGATGATGGTGGTTCTTTCCCAGTGAAACAAGAACAAGCAGGGAAATCTATCAAGCTGTTAGTCATGTATTTTATATATACACATTTATAGCACAGTATATGTGTGTATGTATATCAACTGTATTGCCCTCACACTATCTGTGAGCATCATCAATATCAGGCTTCAGGATAAGAAGATCACCTTATGGGATAGAAATGTATATCCAGTAGAAATTGGCCCAGCAGGTTATTTTGCTAATAATCCTTGTATTCAGTTTTTATGAAAGATATTAAGATTAGTGTGTCTAGGTAGTAGGTTTGCCTCTTTAAGTGAGCCTCCTTTCTTTGTAGCCCTGTGAAGCCTAGAGGGTATTTTTAATCATCCTTAAATTTGCTTGTTAAAAGAAGTGAAATTAAAGGGTATTTTGGGATGTAGCTCTTTCTTTAAATACATTCCTTGTAGGTGGAGAAATCTACAATCCTTTCTACCAGAGATGCTCAAACTCCATTAACGTGTCTTTGTGTCTTGTGCATCGTTTGTATGCAAGTGCAGAAGGCAATGGCATCTTCAAACTGGTGTTAAAAAGCTAATTGATTTTTAGCACTTCCTAAAATGCAGAGCAGAAGCATTCTGTAGCCATTCTGAGTATGGAAGCCTGAAAATTCACTTGAGAAGTGAGCCAGAGGAAGTTTTGATTCTGACCATTTCTTAAATGTGTAATGCCTGGGGAACTGGAAGTCTTCAATCAGTGTATGTACTCAGTCTCTTATCAAAGATGAAGGACCAGATCTTCAAATGGACTGTGACTGTGGGTGAGATCCCACTTGATGTTCAAAAATGTTTTGAGCACGTGCAATATACTTCAGAAAAGCAGGAAAGCACATGGGGTTTGGGTGTTAACAGAGCAGAGTCTGCTGCAGGTTGAAAGAGGGAGGTAGTGGCTTTGGTTTCAAATGAGACATTCCCTGAGCTAAACTAATTTCTGGTGTAACACTGCAAAAGCCAGTGTGGTAAACTGGTCTTCAGGATTAATTCAGTTAAGAAATTGCATGGAGAATGTTATGCCCATACATTTATTTGGGGGGTTATGTTTTATACACTTTTTTTTCTTCCTCCTTAGAATTGGCCTGTTTAGACTTCTTCAGTGTTCTTTTGACAGTAAGTTATTTTAAACTGATTTTCAACGGTGCTTTGAGGCCAATTGGAAGTTACCCTCTAGCATTGTAATGAATGAAGGCAGACAATTTTTCTGAGCAGAGCTATTTCTCCAGTCCCTTGGAGGAGAGAGGCAGTGTTCTGTACACAGGGCTCTGTCTCAGCCTGTTTTCTTCACAAAGGGTTCCATGAACTGTAAATGTGTCTTCTGTAATCAAATGTGCCTTAATTAGTCCTGAACTCTGCTCAGTATGCTCTCAGTGTTCAAAAAGAGCAGATACTTGTTTCTGAGGAAGAAAATGCAACTTTGATTTGTATTTTAGGCCCTTGCCTCTGGTGCTTGGGCAGAAGTAGGGTTTGAGTGTAAGTAGGAGCAGAAATTTGAATGCAAGATGAGTTCTGGAAAAACTAAAACCACAACTCTTCCTTAAAATCCATTCAGAGTCTGCCATTATCAAATATATGTAAAGCTGCACTCCATTCACTTTGATTCTGCCCACCCCCCCATCTCCCAGGTAACTAGTCATCAGTGTGTTTCCTCGTGTGGCTCTTCACTGATGCCTACTGCTTCCCAGCTGATTTTATTTAACATGCAATTTCTGGTTCCCCAGCGTCTGTGCAGAGATGCAGGAACTAATCTACAAACCACCCTCCAGGACAAGGGAGAGAATTCCTCTCTGTACTCCCACTCCCAGTACAGAACTTTCTCTCTTTCCCCAGCCAAATGTGCCTGTATACTGAGGATTTCCGTGGGACCAAAAAGGAGGTTACCCAGCAGCTTCCCCCTCAGAGTCAGAGTGTAGCAGGGCTCTTGGCCCATCACCCTTGACCAGGAGTCTGTGTTCTGGGGTCTGCTGTGGATGACAAGGCTCATACCCCAGACATCTGCTGTTGTGTCACAGTGCAGAGGTGCAATGGAGTTGGTTGGTTGAAGTAACTTGGGCCGTGTCTCCTCCACTGGTGCCACCTCTTGTGCATTTCAGGTGAGCTGCACCACCCAGCACAGCTCGTGCCAGGCTGCAGCCCAGCCCAGCAGCTCTGGCCTGGTTCTCTGCTGCTCTGGAAGGCCCCAAGGAATGAGCAGGTTGTTGCTTCAAGCTGTTTTTTTCCTGCCTTAGGTTCACAGTACTTTGCTTGGAGCTTGAGTGCCTGGGACCAGAGGCGTGACCTGTTGCTGGAGGAGCAAGCCCAGGCTGTCTCTGTCCAGCCTCGTGCAGGCTTTGCTCAGCTGCCTTGGGTCCTTGTGGGACCTGTGGGGAAGTGAAAAGGTCATGCCTGGCTTTCTGTGGGGGGGCAGGCTCGGGGACGTGGCTGGCTTGTAACGGATCTTGTATGGGAGAGTCTTGCTGGGATGAGATCACTCATGACTTGGCAAAAACAACACCCAAATGCCATCGCCCGCAGTTGACCGGAGTGTGGAGCCTGCCCACGGGCTCTGGTCTCCTTCCCATGTGGCAGCAGCTTCTGCCAAGGCTAGTTCATGGAGAAGAGAAAAAAATGATCATGCAAATAATATACTTGAGTCTTTTATCCATCCTCATGTGCACTGAAGAGTCTCCCTTTCTGTCACATCTTTCCCTTAGGGCCACCTCTCTGTTTATGCCTTAGTGGTGTCTGCAGTGATAACAGACATACAACTTGTGCTTTCTTCAGTTATTTTTTTTTCTATATAAATCTTTCTGATATATTAGTTTGATATAAAACAATCTGAGTGGCCTTGGGGCTCAGCGTGAGGTTTCAGAGCTACAGGGAGAGCACAGCACCCCTTGCATTGAGCTGAGCTCTGCAGGCAGCTCTCCCGACACAGTTCCAGTGCAAGCTGGGGAAGGCAGCAGCTTGCTCTGGCCTGATGGCAGCAGAGGGATGAATTTGGCTGGAGGATTTTTGAGCTGTGACACTCAGGGGTGCTGTCATGGTGGCAGTGGAGGAACAGGGTCCTTGTGCAGGCATTACAAGCCCCGTGTGCAGGAGCGTTCCCGCCCCCGCAGCAGCAGGCCCTGCTTCACCCGAGGGGGCTGTGGGTCAGACTGTGGGTTTGGCAGTAACGTGGCAGAGCTGCAGGAGCTGGTTTATGGACCCTTGTTTTCCAGAAGCAGCAGGCCCACCAGCAGTAACTCATCCCTTTGCTGCTTTCTGGGCTCTTGTCAGTTTGTGACTACTCTGGGTGTTTGACCACCAGGCTCTGGGTGTGAGGCACAGCACACTGGAGATGAGAGAGGCCAGGGCCCTGCTGAGCTCTGGCTGCCTGTGCACATCCCATTCCCGACACAGACAGCAGTCAAACGCTTGCCTTTGCCCAGGTTGGGGGTTTTATTCCCTATATGTGACTGCTGCTGCTGCGAGAAGTGAAGATGTGACAAACCACTCACCTGTTCTTCGTCGTTTTGGTTTGTTGGTGTCACTTTGCATGTTTATACTTTTTTCAAATGTTTGTGCCACTCTTTAATTTGGGGTTGGGGTTTTTTTTGTATGTTTGTTTTTTTGATTGCATTGTAGCCTTGGGAAGAGCCTGACTGCTTTTCTATTGCCTCCTTTTTAAGTTAGGAACATGAATTGTTACCTTCTTGTGCTTTGAGGTTTGTTTTTTCTTCAGTCTCACAAAGGAAGCTTCTTCACCATATCTAAACTTCTGTTTTTTGCTTTCTTTTTTTTTTTAATCTTTTCAGCAGTTTTCTACCAAAAGTGGGGTTAAATCAAAAGCAGTCCTTGTCATATGGAGAAAGATTCCTCATCAGTTTGAAATTACTTGTTCTCCACCCAGAGGGAGTGGGGAAGCAGTTGGGTTTGGTGTGGTTTGAGGAAGGGCCTTGGCTCAGCCCGTTGCCTTCTTGCTGCTTTTTGCTCCAGGGGTAGCCTGGCCCTTGTGCTCAGCTGCTGGGACCTTGCTCTGGGTCTTGGGGAAGGAAAAGACAAAGCTCTGTTGTATTCTTCTTCACTGCTGGGGCGATGCAGTGTGGGTTTGCTGTGAGAAGGGAGGAGAAAGCAGTTGATGTTCTGTTCCTTGGCTGGGTGCATAGGGTGGGGGGTGAGCAGGCCCATGGGATGATGAGGCACTGGAGCCCATCCCTGCTGGTGCAGCCGGAGGGTCCCCTCAGTGCTGGGTGCTGCCCCGGTGGTTGGGGGGGGCTCTGTGTGCACTGCCAGCACCTCTGTGCAAGAGGCTCCCTTTTCCTGACAACAAAAGACACTCTCTCTTTTTCTGCTCCTCCAACAGCTACCATAGCGGCTTGTTCGGCTGCCACACAATAAACATTTGGGTTTCATTTGAATTTTCAGGGTTACTGAAACTACCTTCGTTATTTTTACCTCCTCACTTTCTCTCCCTTTTTCTTCTTCACAGACACCTGCTCCCGCAGCGGAGCCCGGGAAAGAGGGAGAAGCAGGAACGGCTAAAAGCGGCAGCAGGCGCCAGGTACCGCCGGCATCTCCCCGCACCTGGCACCGCTCGTGCGGGTTGATCGCTGCGGGCGGGGCTCGGCGCAGGGGCGGGGAAGGGGAGCGGAGGGAAAGGAAACCCCGCAATTTTGCGCGCGCTTCCTCCCTGCGGTGCGAACGCACAAAGAGACAGGGCTGCGGTGGGGAGGGAGGGAAGGAGGGAGGGAGGGAAAGAAGGAAGGAAGGAGGGGTTCCCCGGAGGCGGGGCGGCAGCAGAGCCGGGAGCGGCGGAGCCGGAGCAGGAGCCGCGGCGGAGCGGGAGCCGCCGCCATGGAGCCGGGGGGCAGGCGCGGGCGCCCCGCCGAGGAGGCCCCGCGGCCCGAGGAGGAGGAGGTGGATCCCCGCATCCAGGTGAGGCCCGTCGCCTCCTGACGGCCCTCCGGCCGCCCGGGAGAGCGTCATTTCAAACCTGCGTTAGCGCATATAACGTGGCTAATAAGTGTTAGTAGGTTTGCCTCTTATTTGTCTCCTTTTCGTTTTTTCTGTACCTGCGGAGCAGCCGCGGGTGTCCGGGCCCCGCTGGCAGCGGGGGAAGCGGCCCCGGGCGCCCCAGCCCTTTGTTGCCCCGGGCACCGGCTCCTCGGGGTGTCCTTCCCCCTCCTGCTGCCGGAGCCCCCTCCCCTTTTATCTTTGACCGTGACAGCCTGACCTTGCTCGCGAAACGTCTGATGCTCGGAAATTCCTAAATGGGGGAAAACAGCCATTTATTATTAATGTTTTTTAATATTTTTAAATGAGCTTTGGTGGAAGCTGCTATTTCCTCACAATGAGTGCCTGCTGAAATGCTTTTTATTCTTGCGTGGTCCCTAAACAAAGCTTGTCACCCCCAAATCACGTCTTGACCAATTGCCTGCTGCAAACTTCAGCACGCTGAAATGAAATGTATTTTTAGATCTCTGCAGATTGATGGTTTTCGCCTCCAGCGTTGCTGGGACCATTTTTCATGAGTGAATATAAGCATGTGTGTACATTGCTGAGAGGCTGGATCTTTGGCACAGGGCCCTCCTTGCTGTAATTGTCATTCTTTTCTCCATCGTGAGCATTTCTTTTCCAGGCCCGAGCAGAGCAGTTGCAAAATTCACAACATACAGTTACACAGACCGAGGCTCTCGGCCAGAAGCTGCCTGTTACTGCCCTCATTTTGAGAAGCTGTGTTCAGCCAGTGCCTAACGATGCAGTTTTGTCCTTGGCTTCTTTAGCTTGCAACATGTTTTCCACGTATGTAACATGCACTTTGTTGGTGAAACAGCGTTTTTGTGGAGTTTTCTGTTTGCCTGAAAAATCCAGGCTGCTGCTGTGTCTGCCTCCGAGAGAGCCATGGCATTCTTAGCTTTTAATAAAAGCCAATTAGGCAATTTCTGTACTCGGGTCTGTTTCAAAAAACAAGGATTTGCAAATATGTATCTTCCAAATCCCAGGAGCTAGGGATGAAATCTGACCTCCCAGGATAAGAAAACTAAACTGTTGCAATTAATTCCTTTCTGACTGTAACCAGAGTCGTTCTTGTAATCTGGTGGGAAATGGCTCTAGTGACAATCAATTTACAGTGCTGGGTTTATACAGATAAACGCTTCAGGCAGATACTGTTACACCGTTGGAAATTAAATAAGGTGGAGTTAGAGAACACTCCTGTTGAAATCGTAGGATCTTGCATGGAGTAACACATTGCTGAAATAAAGAAGGCTGTTGGAGCCTGATCCCCAGGGTTGCTTTTTGTGGTCAGAAAGTCATTAAGAATGAGCTTTGTTTTTATGGTAACTTAATTCATGCCAACACAACCCCTAGTAAATATTTATTCAAGGCATTTTACACCTTTGTTTTTGCTGTGAAGACATCAAAATGTTGGCAAGAAGGAGACTAAGTAAACAATCATATGTCCCATCGAGGGGTTGTGTTCTAAACTGTTTTGCCAAAATCCAGAGCTAAAATGCCTCTGGTGCTGCCAGGCACATTTCTATCAAAGCTGTGCTGTCTCTGTGCATCTCCTGCAATAGGACTAACTTCATGCTAATCTTTTATTGGGAGGAGCTGTGTGTATCTCCCTGGAAATGAGCAGACACTGGTTCTGTTGCTTATTAAGACAGAATTTACTGTACCTTATGTTTATTTTTAATAATGAGGAATAAGCCAGCAGAGGAAATATGCTGCCTTTAAAATAAAACTATAGAGCTTCTCTGATTATTTTTCTAGTAAGTAGCAAAATAGAAAACCAGTGGCAAAGTTACTTTCAATATCTCATGGTTTCCTCTTCTCACTGAATTAATAAGCCACAGCCTTTGTGAGCTTTCAGTGGAGATGCTGAAGAGCCTTCTTTTCACCTTTTTTCCCCACTGATTTCTTAATGTGTGTTTGGCTTCTTTCTAGGGGGAGCTGGAAAAGCTGAATCAATCCACAGACACGATCAATCGGAGAGAGACGGAGCTGGAGGTACAGAATCCATCCTTGCCTTTCCCTTCTGTGCTTGGGGGATGCTGTGAGCAGCACAACAGCATCTTTGAGCCAGGTTCCCTCTCGAGTTGTGCCACCCTGTCTGGTGATTTGGCAGCCAGTCTGGTGGTGACTTTTTGAAGGTGTGAATTGAGCAAACAGCTGGAACAGAAAGGGAGGAAGTCGAGGGAGGCTGGTGCTGTAAAAACCCTACATGGAGAACCCCACCCAACTGCCAAAACCTTTTCTTAGCTTTCGAAACTAAACTTAGACAGTTTCGTTTTCACAAGGCACTCTTTTAGGGTTTGTGTCCTTGTGATTATAGACAGTGAAAGTTTATTTGGTTAAGAGGTCTTTGTTGTACAATCACCTGCCAGGAGCTCCTCCTTGGTGGTGCTTTTTTTACTTGATAGTTTTGCCTTTTTTGTCTTTATAAGGAAAATATTGAAGGAAATTTGAAGGAGTTGAATGAAAAGACTTCCTAGTTGGAAAAAGGTATTTTCTTGGAGACTTAATCTAATAGAAAATTCTGAAGTTATTGTTAATAAAGCTCCAAATTTGAGCTTCAGCTACTTGGTAGTTACACTGGAAGACTCAGCATTATTGATCAAATAACAAATCAAAACAGACTGTCCTACTCACGTGTCTAAATGTTCTTTTGTTAACTGCAGAACAAAGAAGATAAATCCAGTGGAAGTGTAAGATTAATATATTGCTAAAGGAAAATTGGCGCAAAGTGCTACTTTCCATCATACATCATTTTCAGTATGTTGCAATCTTTTCAATCCTGTATCAAAAATGCTGAGATTGCCATGATGAACATACTCTAGAAGTGCATATATAGACTTCAAAATGTTAGTCTGTGTTTGATTTTTAAATTATTAATATATTAATCCTTTTTTTTTCCTTGTACGTGACTTTTCCTGAGATGGGTACCTGGACTGTGGGGTAATTCTTGGTAGTATTTTAATATATTGGTGCATCCACTGTATGCCTCAAACAGAACACAGGGTTATGAACTCTTTGGGGAAAAAAAGCAGCCTTGCCATGTGGCTGTTTCCTTCTTCCTACTTCTTTGAATTTTCTGTGCTTTGTGGCATGTATATAATGAATTTATTGGCAAATAAACTTAGTGGAATGGGGGACTATTTGTTATGCAAAATTAAACTATATTTCAGCTGTGAAAACCGTTCAGTGTCACTACTTTGATTTGAATTTTACGAGCGAACTTTAAAAATCAGTGTCTAAAAATCATTCTGCACCAGGACCAATTAAATGTACTTCAGAACTCTTCATATACACATCTTTAAAAAAACCTCATTATATATGTCTTTTCAGTCTCCTTATTTCATGCTGAGGTACTGAAATTGAAAGATGGTGCTATGGGTAGTTGCCTGGATTTCATTAATCTTGTCATAACCTTGCACTGAGGACATATTATGAAGCAGCTAGACTAGTAATAATAATGCAAATGCATACTCATGAAATAAGTCCCAATGACTTAAGATGGGATTTTACTGCTTGATTAAAATTATTTGTGTGCTCAAGTGTTTGTAGAGCCTGGAGATTTGTAGCTACTCTGTATGTGACTCCTGCTGAGCTCTAAAGGATGAAAGGCTCCTGGATGTATCACTGGAAATAAAAGGGCTGTATTTCCCTCTTAGCTTGATCTTACGTTGTTGGTTACTTAATCTAAGAAATAGGAGGTGTCAGGTATTGCAGAGAATTAAGTATATGATGCTTTCTACCTCTGTGTCATCAAATGGTTACTGCTGATCTGTCTGCAGAACTTGCTGTAAGCAGTGTTTGATGGAATTAAGTTGAAATATCAACAGTGTGCTTTCAGAATGTTTCCTCTCTGCTTTTCATCCAAAAACCTTACTGGATTAAAGCCAGTTTGTGGTATCATGCAACTGCATGACTTTTTAATCTGGAAAGATTTTTGTTACATTTTATCTGCTCAGATCTTGAGGACAAATGTGGTTGGATGATGTAAGCAAGGCTTAATTTTTATGCATGTTGACAAATGCATTTTAAATGGACTTAAGACCTTGCTGGAGGAAAGATATTAAAAAACCCAGACTTGTGGTTAGAAGAAAATCCCTGCATTTGTAACACTGGACAAAAAATGGAAGGCTTTGCCAAGCAGCCTTACAAGAAAAATCCAGAGCTTGGGCGTTTAGAACTTAGATGATTCTGTTTCAAAGGCTTCCAGAAGCCTTGAGTGCTGCTGGAGAGCCACGCTGGGCTGGCCTTGGAAGAGTTGCTCTTCTGCCTGTTAGGAGCTGCTTTGGGTCCCTCTTGCTACCCCTTCCTAGTTTGTGGTGTTGCTGCTATTGCACAGTACTTCATTAGAAGAAAGATTTTTGTTTTTAAGCAGACAGTGGAGTTGTATTTACCCTGTTCTTCCCTTACTATTTTCTTCATCTTTTCAGTATCCCATCTTAGTGGACTTTAAAGGGAATGTAGGATTGTTAGGCTACTTACAGCCAGTTTCCTTGGCATTACTTTGTGGTCCATACATTCCCCATGTTGAATTCTATCCAGGAATAATCTGGAGAAGTAATGGGAGTGTTGATTAGAAGATGTATTTCTTTGGAGGGATTTCAGAAACAGACACCTGTGTTTTTTGGGTCTTGGTGTGCTCTCAGAAGCAGGAAGAGCAACCTGGTGGCCTCTCAGTGCTGTGAGTCTGCCCTGGGCTTCCTGCAGCTGTGCTCCATCACCCCAGTGGGCTTGCTGACTGTCTCCAGTGCCTGTTCTCTGGTAAGAAAGGCTGTAGGTGCTTCTAAACCCCCTGCTTTTATTCTTGCTGTGCCTCTGATCTACATCTGCAAAATAGAAGTGAAAATGGATGCAAATTGTGAGGCTGAAATCAGTAGAATCTTACAGTATTTTGAGGCTGTGCTCTCTTGGTGTAGCCACAGACATGTCTGTGTTTGAATGATGTAGAAAATACAGATAGACACTGCTCACAGAGGTGATAAAACAGGGAATTCTGGTTTAAGTTGACCAGCCTGCCTTTTTTTATTTATTAAAAAAAAGGTTCTGTACCCAAACTGCCATGTGGTCTGTTTTAGGTTGGTCAGCCTGCCAGGTTTTTATCTTTTTTAGCTTATTTTAAGCTCTTCACCCAACCCACCTGTGAGAGGGGTGGATTCGAATGGGTGGCATGACTGGAACAGAAGCTGTGTCTATTCTTTCACTTGCTATAATTACTCTTTTTTTTTGCTCTTTTGACCTCTCCTATTATACCCCAGAGAAACAGCCTGACCTGCTGATGCTGCAGCCTCTTCAGGAGCTGCTGAAGGGCACAGAGTGGCTGGTAGTTATAGGCTGTGTTAATGTATTGCCTGTTAATGAATCTTTGATTAGGCTTGATTTAAAATCCATAATGCTGCTCATATGAAGTGCAACACTGAGCATTACTGACACAGGAAAAGGATGTTGAGGGTCCTCTGAGGGATTTAACACTTGGCTTTGCTAATATCTCTGTTTATGCTTGAAGTGTCTGTGGAGAAGTGGGGGACACATCTCGCAGTGGAGAAACAAGAATATTTTGACCAAATGGGAGTAAGAGCAGCCCCTTGCTGTTTGAGCTTTATTCCTGTTTACTGGAAATCCATCTCCATCCAAACTCATGTCAGGACTTGCAAATGAACTTAACAAATGTGCACGACTCTCCTGTCCAGAAACCCACATGTGTCTGACCTGCTCCCAAAGTACAACTCAGATGAAACAAATTCACCCAGGGACCCTCTGGCAGTGTTGCAGGGAGGGGAAGTGCAGCATATGCCATTAAAATAACAGCTGGAATCCCAGCTATCCTAAGTGTGGGCTTTTGTTTTTCTGGAGCTACAAGCTTGCCAGTGTTTGTTGAGGGGAGATGGCTGCACATGAAATCTAGAGCTGAGCACTGCTGCTGTCAGCCCTGCTTGTTGTGAGCATGCCCTGGTTAGAATCCTTCTTGTATGCTTGCCTAGATCCTCTAGTCCAGATCAGCAAGACTTTCTGTGACTTTTAATCCTGGATTTATCACCCTGGGTGTTGGACAGAGCCCAGGGAAGGGGGTTTATCAGCTGTGGTGCTCTTTCACTTGGGAGTCTTGGCAGCATTTGAACCCCTCTCGGAAGGGGAAGGGCTATTTTATTTAAAGTTGCTCTTATTTCCTCACTAAATTATTTGATTCTGGGCTAAAACTCAAGCTTTTGACCCCATCACAAACAAGAATTTGAAGTAGACTTAAAAAAATTCCTTATCTTTCAAGCTTTAGAAAAATAGCCTGTCAGGGGCAAGAATCTCATTCCAAGTGTGCTGCTCAGCCTGGGGAAACATCTGTCTGTGGATACATCTGCTGCCTTGCCACCATCCTAGTGGGGTGTTTTCCAGTGTCCATGAAGAGTGCACAGAGAAGGGAGAAGCAGCTCTGCTGGCTTTTGGAATGCAATACACTTGCATGATGGATTTGCCCAGCAGTAGCAGAACATCTTCCTCTGTCTCTGTCATCTTGTTTCCATAGGAAATGGCTTCTACGTGTGAATTACTTGTGTTTTGCCTCCTGCTTTCATCCACGGATGAGTAAGGAGAGGCTCCTTCCTCTGCTGAGGCTCTGGAAAGATTTTGTTGCCCAAGTGAGTCAAAGGGCTTTACTTGATTTACATCCTTCAAGTAGAGATGGGTTTCTAGTCAAAGGGAGGAAGGGTTAGGCAGATAAGTCTTGTTTTGGAAGGAGTACCCAGTGCCTTCCCCTGCCTGCCTTCCTCTCCTGTCTCCCAAGAGGACTAAAAATACCAGTGTGTTTGTAGTCTCAGGCTGTAACTGCCTGCAGGCAGGAGGTTAGAGCAACTTCAAATACCAATTTTTATTGTTTTTAGATGACAAATTAGTAGCTATGTGGAAAAAAAAAACCAACAAATCTTCTCAGCTTAAGACTTGAGAAGTTACTTAACCTCTTCCTTGCACTTTGTTTTTAAGGTTTGGTATCAGTCTGGTTTACTTGAACTGCCCAGGCACCTGAGGTTTTGCAAATGTCATTAACCTGTTTGGTGCTGTGGGGTAGATTTCTGTGCATGTGCTCTCTCCAGTGTATGGAACTGGAGGCCTAACTACTGTCACACTTGGATGTGTTGACAGCAATGCTATTTCAACTGGGAAATGAGCTTTAGCAGCTGGTGGGCCTCTGTAGAGGGGAAGGCAGGTATGGATGCTGCCTGCCTCCTGGCAATGGATGAAGCCTGTCTGTCAGGCAGCAGTTTCCCATGTGCTGCCCAGGCTGGTTTAATGGGTTGGTGAAGGTTCTGCACATCAGATTGGCAGAAAGGTCAACCTTTGTAAATGAATTTTAGATGTTCTTGGAACTAAGAAGCTTCATACCTGGTTAACTTGTTAGGTTCATTTAAAAAAGAAAATAGTTTGAAAATACAGAGTTGATGTGATGGGCAGAAATAGTTATTTGCCTGTCGTCCGGCATCCGACAGCAGCTCATCAGTGTGCTCAGGAGAGGGGAGGACAAACACCCTCTGCTCTCCAGCAGGTGCAGAACAAGTGTGAAATCCTGTGTTAGGTGCTTTCCACACCTGAGGCTGGATCTCCAGCACACTCCAGTGTGGATGGCCTGTGGTTTTAAGTGTGGTCCCTCTTGCTGCAGTAGCAGAGAGCTGCCCAGCAGCAACTCACTGGAAACCAATTCTGCTTTGAATAGGGAACTATTGCAGCAAAAGCATATCTGGGGTAGGAGTCTGGCATGCTCCCTAAAACTGTGCTTGTGAAATCTGTCCTTTGAGAGAAGTGCTGAGGGTTTCCTGGAAGAAAGCTGATGGCAGTGGAGCTCTTGCAGCTGCGGAGCACGATGTGAAGTGTAAAATGCAGCTGCTCACACGAAGCACTGAGTGCTGTGCCTGCATGTGTATGAAGAACACATAGGTAGTGAGAGTCTGCTTAGAACTTAAAGGAGAAGTTTCATCTGATACCGTTTTGTGTTGGGTTGTTTTGTTGGTTTGATTTGTGTTTTTGTTGTTGGGTTTTTTTTACCTTGTGAAGTGCACTGAGAGCAAAGCGCCTTAGTCGGCTTTATCCCGCCTCAGAAAGGTTTGTTACTCTCTCACGTGAGGATATAGGAGGGAGAGAAGGTTGGAGATGTCAGCCATCAGCTCCCAGTATCACCCTTCTGCTCGCAGAATCAGAATCAAGGTGTTGCAAAGGGTGAGGGCAGATGCCGAGTGAGGAGGGAGGGCAGTGCTGCCTTCAACCCGGCCACTTGCTTCGGTGAGAGTTCAGCTGCTCTGGGGTGGGCTCTGCAGCCACCAGCAAACCCGGAGGGTGAGTCTCGTAGGGTTTGTAGCTAAGGCTGCACACTTGCTTTTGCCAATATCTAGTGTTTCTGCTGGCCAAGGGCACCCTTCGGGGAGCTGAGCCAGCGAGTGAGGGCAGTGCCTCAGGTGCCCCGGGAGCCTCCGGGCGTTTGCCTCGATCTGGGCTGCGCTGGCAGTGGCGGGAATTCTCCTCCCGTCACCCCGAGCCCCGTGTGCCAGCTGCAGAGCTGAACCTAGAAGAGCTTGGCAGTGAAATAGCAGCACTGGGAGGGAGGCAGAGCCCACCAGGGGAGCTGATCAGCAATTGAAGGTGGTGTGGCTGTCTTCCTAACACAGATCCAAGTCTTCCCTCCTGCTGGAGGGCATGATGAGCTGCGTGAGGCTCTTCCTGAGCCTCTTCAGTTTTTTATGTGAGTGTTCTTATGATAAACACCCTGAAGAGGATTTCTAGCTTTTGAACCACTGCACGTGTGGGTCCAAGTGTCACAGTGACAGTAACCAAGGAAGCTGGACATAGAGGGATTTACATTGATCCCCAGGTTATTGCCTTGCCCACAGGCCCATCCTCCCCTGAACCACAGATGCACTGGTGTCGTGTGCACCCAGCCCAGTGCTCCCAGTGCAACTGCCTCGGGGCTTCTGACCTTCCCAGTCTCACATGAAGAGTAAAAATAGCACTGCACCTGTATTTCTTATTTAAACCTCCCCGGGGCATTTTGTGCTGTCCCAGGGGTGGTGACTTTTACAGACGAGTCTGGAAGTTGCTGCTGGTTTGACTGCTCTGTCTTTGGTGGGTTTGGGTGTGTGGTGTTTGGTTTGGTTTTTCTCTTGAACTCGAGTTGGGGACTAGTGCTCACTTTCATGTTGGGTAAGTGTGTATGTAATACACATTACTAAAGTCAGGGTAGGTCTCTAAGCCCAGATGTGGTACTGTGGTTTCTTTGTTCCAGGTGCTTCTCTTGCAAACAGGGGGCATTTTTATTTTTTTTTTTCAAGACTCATTGCACAGGGCTTTTTTTACTTAATACATATACATTTATGTTTTTCTCTGCCTTCCACAACTTGTGGAAACTAGTATCCTAATATTCAGCTTTCACAAATAAAGTGAAAATCAAACTTTCAGGCTCACTCATTCAGAACTGGGTTTTTAATTTTGTTCCTGCACTTGTAAAAGTTTGTTGTTTGTTTTTTTTTTTAATTAATTATACCTTAATACTTAGTGTTTTTCTTGCAATATGGCTATTGTGCTTGCAATCTTATTTCACTTACTAGTGAAACTCATTTTGAGCTGTGAACCATGTATCATCCAGTACTTTAATTGGAAGTATTCAAACTCTTCTTATTGAGAAGATCATTGGGTCAATACCTATTGTTTAAATTATACATTTCAGGCTTTCACTAAGAAATTGTATTATTTTATTAAGCCAAATGCAGTCAATAAGTTAATACACATGTAATTATCCATTTTTTTACCTTGTTACCTATTTGAATACATCCTTAGAATAAATTGGCACCTTAAGAATCTCAAGCTGTTTGCAGTGGACTGAAATATTACTGATGCTGGTTAAGGTTTTAGATAACACTAAAAAGGAAGCAAAGAAGCTTTTACTGAAGCTTTTTCTGTAAAAAGTATTTTTGCAAGTTTTTTTCTATTTCTGGAAGCATACTGGTGGGTTCCAATGCATTTTAATTGTTCCAATGGATAAACATTTGTTCATGTGAGAAATCCTCAACAATAATGACACAAACCTCCTGAATTAGAGCACTTCTTTAAGCCAGCTGCTTGCTGATAATCAAAATGTCACTTCAGCAGTCTGTATAAATCCTGCTCTCTAATTAGAATTACAGGGCTTGTCAAGAGCTCACATGGCCCTTCCTCTTCACTCCCTTAAATCCTGGGCCAGATCCCAGCCTGAATTTGCAAGTCTGCAATAATTCCATTGATTTAGAGTCTGTATTGGATACAGAGATTGAGATCAGAATCACTTTGCTTAGAGGTGAGGAGCAGAGAAAATACTTGAATTGAAGGCAAGGCAAATTGAAGAGGGCACTCATCAAATTTGGAAGTAGCTGGAATTTATTTTTCTTTAAATATAGTAAATAATAACAATCAAAGGGAAAGTAGGTGCCCTGATACAAGCCACAGCTGAAAAGATGGGCTTTTGTAGCAGGAACCCTTGCCAGGAAGATCTGGAAGCTTTCAGCTGCTATTGACCTAAGCTGGGTGTGTTTATGGAAGGAAAGAGAAGCTGACTTGAAAATGTCCCATGTGGGAAATGTGCAGTTCTTGCTGCAGAGTACAGATCCTGCCCATGCTCCTCGTGCTGTGTCTCTGGGGTGTGATGTGTGAAGGTTTGAGAGGTGCCCATTCCACCTGACTGGCTGCTGCCTGCTAGACCCTGCAGCATCCTCTGGGTGAGGTGTCTGCACTGAGGTCCCTCTCTGAACTTGTGATGCTGCTGTTTGTCTCCTCACTAAGTCACTGACAAGCTGTCCCCAGGAAACCCTGCACAGGGTATTGCTTTCTCTAAAAGCTGTCCTGGGAAACTAAGATTTGGTGTTTGGGATGCTGGCTTTTGTTCTGGGTCCTGTTACTGCCTCTGCTGAACTCTGGCTTAGTCCAAGTGACAGCAGCTGTTTTGCATGTGTCAGCTCACAAAGGAGCAGCCTGAAGGTAGGGACAAATGGGTAGAAAGAAATCTTCAAGCTCTAACCTCTCTTTGTGCTTTCTGTCTTTTCTGCAATGCTCTGAAGGATGCACGCCAGAAGTTCCGCTCTGTGCTGGTTGAAGCAACAGTCAAACTGGATGAACTGGTGAAGAAGATTGGAAAAGCTGTAGAAGACTCTAAACCTTACTGGGAAGCTCGGAGAGTGGCCAGGCAGGTGAGAACTTTCTGCCTTATAAGCTTCTGCTGGTAGTCAGAGATCACACAGGGATGGCACTGCTCTGGGGCTATTAATAACACCTTAAGCATCTGCACTTGGCTGACACCAGCCTGTGGCTTCAGTCTCCTGTCAGCAATGTGAATTGATGGCAAAAATGTGTTTCTTCACAGCCACAGCTGCATGTATTTGTCAGTCTAGGAGCAGCTAAGGCAGACACAAACTATCAATAGTAAAAGCCTAGTTCTGTTCTCCCCTCCTCAATGGCTGTTCAGAGCCCTGCTCTTCAGTGTCAATAGTTGTCATTGTTTGAAAATACAGCCTAGTCTTCCTCTATCTGCTTTTTTTATCTTAAAGCAAAATGCCTAGCAGCTGAAGGGCTGCAGCTGGAAGCTGTGGGGCAAGAGGCTGGAGTGGGGGGTGCTTGGGGATACCTGATGGGTTTGGTACCAATTAGGTTGTGCTGAAGCAGGAATGTGCTAAACATGGCTCTGAAGTGTGTTCATTTGGGGAGAAATTGAGCTCTGCTTTTTATGCTGTCATCAGGACCTTATCTCTGCCCCAAATGCTACTTCATTGCTGCTAGGCATCTAAACTGGGTGGGGTTTTTTTGTTGGAAAGGGCCTGTGTGGCTGGTGGGGGGAAGGATGAGTGGAAGTAAGGTGTGATCTACTGGCTGCAGGGAAAGGGAGAATGCTTGTGAGAGGTCAGGCAGCTTCTCACCTACCTTAGGGAAGAGACAGCTGACAGTTGAACATGTGGTGGCTTAGGCAGCACTTCTGCTTGGTGTCCTTTGGGTGTTCTGCTGATGGCTGAAGCTTGTTTCCATACAGGGGAGGCTGTTCCTGGGTGCTGCTTCTACTTTCCCTAAGGGCAGGGAGAGGCAGAAATAGGGGAGGAGAAGGAAGGGAACATCCTTGGAACAAGGCAAAGGGAGTCACGAGCCCAAGCTTTGTTGCTTTGAAAGCTGATGAAGCAGGAGTTGGGTTGGTGGGATGTGCCATGCAAGGTAATATGTGACCATGTTGATCCCTTAAATTGCATGGCATTGTTCTGGAACCATTGTCTTGGGGTAGTGGGGATGATGCGTGGGGGTTATTTAGGCTCAACCCTCCAGATTTAGCAGCTGTGGCAAACTGCTTCAAAGCACAGTGAGCGTGGTACCTGCTGCTCATCTGACTGCTCTGACAGCAGTCGCTGCTCATGGGGCCTGGGGTGGGTGCTACAGATAAACCAGTAGTGAGCTATTAAAAACCAAGGTTACAGAGATCTCCCAAACCTTGCCTGAAGTGTGATCTTAGACTTCTCTGACTGTACATAGCTGTGTGATGCACAAAGCACATAGGACTTCAAGAGTTATACTTGGAAAAGTGGATGGCAAAAATACAAACTGCAGTACAAAAAAAATCAGATGACTTTGAGGTTTGTAGGATCAGACATTGCGAGCAGTGAACTTTGTCCTCTGTCCTGAAGTTGGCAGCAGATCAGGTCCTGAAAGTGGAATTTTTTTATTCCTGTGTCTTTGCTGCCACTGAGACCCATTCAGCTATGCTGGTTCAAAGGTGCTTTGCAAGAGCGCTAAAAATCCCAAGCTATTTAAGGTCCTTGGGTTTGCAGAATCACTGTTCCAGTATTGGGCTTGTGAGAACCATATTTTTCTCTCAATCCATTCTGTCATTATCTAGGTTTAAATGCTGCTTATCCCAGCTTTGCTTATTTACTACACACTCGATTTCCTTTTAATTCCTTGATAGCCATTTTGTTTGTTTTTCTAAGCAGAGATTCCCGTTTTCTAAGGGTTCATTTCCCTTTTTTTCCCATTTTGTTTTATGGAGCTGGTCATGGATCAGAGCTCCCTCTTTGTATCTGCTCAGCAGGTAGAGCTGTAGGATGGGCTCTGGTTTCCTTTTCGCTCTTGAAAAAGAAAATGCAAGGGCCAAGAAGAATAGTGTTAGTGTTGAAGGGCAGCAAATCTATCTGGGAACTAGGTGATTGGAAAGACTGGTACCAATCAATCATCAGTAAAGCATCTGCCTGCAGAGTTTCTAGTCTTAATTTAGTCTAGAAAATTTCTGTTCAACTGGGAGCTTATTTGCTATATTAAAGCCAGGGAGAAGGGGTGTGTGGGTAGGGAAATATGAAACTGAAGGAATGTACCAGAATATTAATGTTTTGAGGTCAATCCACATCTCTCTTTACTTAGATTTGTAAAATTGTAGTGAAACCATGGGAACAGCTTGATATTTTTCCATTCAAATTTTAACATCTACCTGTTGAAGACCATCTTCCCCCTCTTGCCTTTGCAGTTTAGAGCCATTGGGCTGCCTCTGAAAACACAGGCATAAGGTTCACAGTGAGTGGAACAGCTTTAGTTAAATAGTAAGGGAAAAATGCCTGACTCTACTTATAAGAGGAAGGGAAGTTTGTTCTTCTCATTAAAGGGAAGTAAAAATATGACCTATAAATTGAAGTGTTCTGGGAACAAAGAACTGCGTAACTAATGACATCTCATTTGGCAGAAGGGCAGGAGCTGAGCAGAGCTGCCTGCATTTCAGATGTCAGCTGCAGGGTGAGTTGCCTGATGCAAGCTGTGTTTAGTCCTGGGAAGGAGTTTGCTTTCACCTGGCACCAGCAGGATTCACTGCTGGAAATACTTCTTTCATCTATTGAGATAAAATCCATTAAAAAAGCTATAAGGTCACTGATGTGGGGTCAGCAAAAACCAATCCCCCAGCTCAAATATTTTCTGTGGAGAAGCTTTAGGACCCTGAGCCCTTTTGTCTACTCACCCTTATCCCCATCTTGTGTAATCCTGTGTTGGCAGAAGATGGTGAATTCAAAACAAATCAGTTTTCCCTTGCAGAAGTCCTGTAGCATTTTATTTGTGTAACATGTGCCATGAGAGCTTCAGCTTGGCCTATCTCAGGGTGAAGCTTGGCTTGGTGTCAGGATTGGAGTGGTTTGCCCTCTGAAGCAGTGGCACAGAGAATCAGGATGCTCTTGGTGGCACCAAGGCAGTGATGTTTGGGTTTTGCTGAGGCTGACCTGAGAACTGGCTGATATTCCTGCTCCTGTGCACTTCATGCACCTTCTGCCAAGACAACTTGTTTGTGATTCCTCATTTGGTGGGCATTTTGTGGGCTTTTTTGATGATTGCAGGTACACCTGACAGTTTTGATCCAAATGTGTCATTTAATCGAATGTAATATATTTCTGCTCCAGGAACTTTTTTATATTTGGCATAATGTCTTTTCATGTTGTTGTTCTTTAACTTATGCCCTAATACACGTGTCCAGTGGAAGAACCTTTGGATGGAGGGGAGGATTGCTCCATTCTGTTTGTACATGAGCAATGACTATTGCAGCAATACGAAATTCCTATGAACCAGAAGGTGGTCCAGGTTCTAAGATCAATCTTTCCATGCCTGTCTGTTTGCTTTTTTTGTTTGTTTTCTAGTTACCTGCTTCCCTGGTTGTTTAGTTAAAGGATTAGACTTTTCTTGCCCAAAGATAATGGAGAAGAAGGGTGAAGTTGCTAGGAAACATTAGTAATGTAAACAACACTCTGTCTAAAGCCAATGTTAGCATTTTGCAGGGCTGGTGCTGGGAAGTGTCTGTGCAATAGTGTCTGAGCAGGAGCCTGAGGGCTGTGTTCTCACACTTGTGACAGTGTGCTCAGGGACAGGAGCCTCTGCAGCAGCAAGTGTGTCCTGTGGCATCATTCCCTGGGCTGGTAGGAGGCACCAGGCTGCTGCATGGCATAGATAAATTACTTGGTCTCTCTTTGCTCCCATGTAAAATGGAGTTGTTTGGCTGCTGTGAAGCTGAGTTTAAGAGAATTGAGAGCACTCTGGGGTCATTGGGTGAGAGGTGCCAGTAAAACACTGTGAGCTCTGTCATCACCAGTGGACCCAGGGACAAAATGAGCAGGACTTGCATTTCTGCTTTGCTTCTGCTGTAAGCAAAATCTAATTAAAATGTGTTCCCACCCAACCCCACAAATAAAACAATTGATGCATCTGCAGAGACCCTAACCTGAGTAAAAGCAAAGCCCTGCAATTATTGCTTTTAATTAAGCTGCAGCTCCTGTTACTGGGTGTTTTCTTGTGGAGTGAGGAGTTGGGTTCTAGTCCCCAGCAGTGGCTCAGTTTGAGAGTAGTTTAAGCTGCTTTGCTCAGCTTTAGTAGTGAGCTTGTCTGGGAGGGACATCCTTTTGCTTTGTGATATTCATCCCCCCCAACTGACTTGGCTTTTACAAAAGAGTGTCAGAAAATCTGCTGCAGGCAAAACCAGATGAAAGCTCTATGCTGGGTCATATCTACATGCACCTCTCACTCAGGCACCCAGCTGTAGCAAGTGTTCAGAGAGCAGTCTGCTGAAGGCTGTGCATGTTCTGCTTCCTCCTGGGTCACTCTGGTTCAGTTTTACAACTAATTCTTCTTTTCCTCTTCTTGGCATATTTTCTTAAGCAGCTCCCTTTTATCTCAAAAGGCTCAGGAAAAATACATTTGAATCCATGTGTACAACAGCTCTTCCCTCCATGTGTACAACAGCTCTTCCCTCCTGTTGGAATCTGTGTGTACAACAGCTCTTCCCTGCTGGAGTCCAAGTGTAGCTGAAAGGAAGCAGAGCTGATGAACAAGTAGGTGATGTTCAGCAGAGGCAGCTAACCTGCCCTGCCCCATGGAGTCCTTCTTGCCTCCCTAACAGCCCTTCTCTCCTGCACATTTTATCCTGGGTTGCCACATCTGTTTGAAGAAGTCAGCTCACAGGGTCAAGAATTACTAGGGGTGAGCCTTCAGATACTCAGACCCTGCTTCTCCACTCTGCCTGTCTTCATTGGGAAGGGAAGGGCTTTGAGCTCTTAGTCTCTGGTTGTAGTCAGTGGTGAGAAGAAGTGGTTGGAAACCCTTCTGAGGTACATACATCTTCCTTAAATGTAGAGGGAGTTGAGACCTCTTGTCTTGCATTATCCAGCCATTTGGAAGTTGTCAGGTGAATCCTGCATGGAGTGTTTCAATGGATCAGATCCAGAGGGAATCAGGGTAGAAAGCAGCTGCTGTAATCCTGCAGAACAGGAACTGAGAAGGAACCGAGCTGCTTGATGGTGAAGGTGGGAGGGGTGTAAGTAGATAAAGGCATATTTTACCATACTGTACCACACTTACCTAGTTGGAAGACTGTGGCAGGTGAGACTGATACCATTCTTGGCACAAGTCAGGGCTGCAGTGTCTATAAATGAACAGAACTTTCCCCAGTGGCCATTGCATCTCAGTTTCTAGGTGTTCAGCTTGAGATGTCTGAAAGCAGTGTGGTAAGTGTGGAAAGCTACAGATGGCAACTCAGCTCAGGAGACAAAAGATTTTTAAATTCATGTAACTTGGAGGTTTAAAACTGCCAATCTCCTTTAAAAATTAACTAGACACTGGAAACTGTGGTTTTGCCAGTGTCACTTCCTCCAGCACCCAAGTTTCCCATCCAAATTCACTCAGTGAAAGCTAATTGGATCACAGCACCAGCCAGCTCTGCTGTGGGCAGGAGGGCAGCATTCCATCTGGGTGACAGCTCCTGGGTCCAGAGTCAGCAGTGATGGGTATCCAGGTCTTCCCCTCCAGTTCCTAGGCACTAGGTGTGTTCTCCATAGGTATTCTGAAGGTAGCCATGTCATAAGGAATCTCCTTTTTGATCCTGCTTCTATGAGCTGAAGTCCTCATGCTCATGTTTAAGACAACAAGGAGTTAAGATTGATTCTTACTATCTGGTAAGCTTATCTTGGCAAAAAAAAGGTGGAGGGAGAGGGAACTTGAGAAGCAAAAATTAAATGTCAGCAGAACTGTGACAGACTTGCATTCCTGTCTGGCATCTTGCCATGGAGCTAGTAAAAAGCAAAATTATTGGCAAAGTTACAGTGGAACAACCAACTGACCTTGCCTGGCTGAAGGAGTGTTTCTGCTTAACTGTTTAGAAACCAAAAAACTATCTGGTGGATTCACATTTTCAAAGCAAGGCTACAGAAACTTGGAAATTGACTTTGATGAACCACCTTCAAATCCTTCCAAATGCTTATGAAAAATCCCAGACACCCAGACCACCTCCCTGCTTTCTATGGCTGTAGAAGTAATAATTGTGCAGCACTGCTACCAGTGGACTGTTAATTCCAGTCTCTCTGACAGTTTGTCACTTGCACACAGACAAAGCAGTAGAAAACAAGGGGTCCCTTTTATCAGACAAGAACAACTCCTCTCAACATGGGGTCATTGGCTCCTAAGAGTATTTTCACCCATGTCTGGGGTGGTGGAGCCAGCAGAAGTTGTTTTTTTGTGGCTGTTTTGTCAGCCTAGGCTGACAGTGTAGAGTGTTTTTGTGCTCTATGCTTATAGTTTGCCCTTTTAACTGAAGGTGCTGTATTACAGCTGCCTCAGTGTCTCCTGGGAGCCCCACAGTAGGGTGAGGTCAGAGGGGTAAGGATTTCTGCAGCAGCTCCCTCCCTTACCTGTTGGTGTTTGGGGGTTGGAGGCCAACTGGTGTCCTGGGTGAGCTCTGGGGCAGGCCAGGCATGGGAGGGAGGGAGGCAGCAGGAGCCTTGCCTGGGAAGAGGTGGTGATGTCTGAAGGGAAAGGAGACATGGAGGCTGCTATTGGGCAATCGGAGCCCAGTGCAGTAAAGAAAGGTAAGGAGGTGAAAAGTAGGTAGATGAGCTGTGCAAGAAGTGGTGCCTGCAGGGATGAAGTGTGGAGGCTGGGGGTGTATGTGGAGGCTGGGGGGTGTACCTGCTGGCCTGTTCTGTGTGTCCTTTTTCCCTTTCTGCTCCCTGTGGACCTGCTCTAGGCATGAACCACTTCTTCCCACCAATGCTTGTTTTTTGTTGTTTTTTTTTTTGTTGTGAAACACATCAGTAAATCTTGGGGAAGCCATGTTGGTGTGATGTCAGTCCTCTTGTGAAATGTGGAGTTTCCGCTGCTGAGATCCCAAGGGCTGTTCTCAGAGTATTCATCTCCCTTCCCACGTGGTGCAGGGCTGGCTGTGGGGCTGGGCATCCCTCTGAAAGGAAATCAGCCAAGCAAGGGAATCTGACATCAGGAATTTTATTAGAGGGTGAGGAGTCACTTCCTGGACTTCCACCAGGGAATCCACAGAGTTTCATAAACTTTATTTCTGAAGTAGGATGCACTGTAGGTTAAGTAAAGAAACATTTGTGCTCTCGTCATGTCTGCCCAGTTGTGATTGAACCCTTGTGAGCAGTGTAGGAGCCTCTACCCTGTGTTCACATACATATGGCTCAGTGTTTCACTGCTGCCAGGCAGAACCTGTGCTCAGTGTGTTCTGTTTGCTCCACCTGAATGATCAAAACCTGAAAACTCTATTTTTAGTCTTGTATTATGGTTCAGTTGTGTTTTCCTTCAGGCCAAAGTTGTGATGAAACCAGAAGGGAGCTCAGGGATACTTACCTGGGTCAGCCTGCTGGGTTTTGCCTGGCTGATGTGTTTGTTGGTGTTGTTATTTACTTAAACTTTAAGACCTCAGTTTGACATTTGTGTTCTGGCTCTGTCACCTGCTTGAGCAGTGGGATACTCAGTGTCTCAAACTGACTGTCCTTAGACTGCTGAGAAGATAACAGATGTTGCTGGTGGGATTTGGAAAGTTCTGCCAAAGATCCAGTCTGTGAAGGAAAGCTCCTGAATGTGCCTTCTTCCCATCAGCCCTGCTAATAATGCAGGATAGTAGGTCAGTGTGACTGGCAGGTTCCTACCCTCTTAATCCTGAGCAGCTGGAAATCTGCCCCATGTTTGGGGACACCAACAGCTGCTGCTTCACAGATGAACTGACAAAAATCCCTGCCTGGTTCATATTTAGTGCTCTTTTACTTGTATTTCCTGCAAACTAGGAGGCATCTGCAAACACTATATTCTTGGCACCTCTTGGTAGCAGGAACTGACTTTTAGCCATTTGGTTGTTGAAATACCTGCATCAGTAGATTCTGGGAGTTCTCTGAAAGTTAGATTACTCGTGTCTGTGTTTTCTCTGCCTCCGTGAATGGATCTGTAGTTATTTTGGGGTTGGTATTTATACCTTCTACAGTTTGGTTTCATGTGAGCACTATTCTGTTGATGGATTATTACTTTGACTAAGCTATTGATGCAAAAACTGTAATTGGTGTTCTCATCAGTAGTAGATGTGCCTTGGGAGGGCTCCTTTATGTAAATTTGTTAGCTGTGCACTGGAAATGAGGGATTCTTCCCTCTTCTGTTTTTCTTCCCATAAGCAGAAGAAAATACTGTTTCCATCTAAGTGTTTTGAAGAATTTATTTCTAAGAGAGAAAAAAAAAATCCCCTTTCTTTTTTGGTGACTCTCTCCTGCTTTCTCCAACCCCACTGAGCACCCATCAGTTCTTAGCTGTTCTGGATGGCAGCAATTCAAAGCCAGCTGGATGTTCAACCTCCTCTCCATTAATTGTTAGGGACACAATGACCTAATTATTTTGTCTACTCTTCAAGAATGTTGGTTTTTTCTTGTTCTTTTTCTGTTGTGAAATACTAGAAATGTTGTGCAAGTAGGTCTGAAATACTGGAGTACTGGGGTAAGTTGGTGTAAAAATTCTCTCTGTTGGAGTAACGAGGAGAGGGCTGGGGCAGGGAAGCTGGGGGAGGTGTTGGCTGATTTAGGCAAAGAGAAGAGATGCAGGTGATGGTCTGGCTTTGATGCTTGGCCACAGGTATGGTGGGAAGCTGTAAGCAGTTCTCAAAGGCTTCTGGGTTGTGAAAACAGGTTAATTCCTTTTTCCTCTGCTGTTGTCTGAAGACTTGCTGAACATCATTTTGCACCCTCTTCAATTTGGGAAAACCCAAGAGATTTAGAGTGTGGGCTCCTTTGCACAGCTGCAGCACTTTATGTGGCTGTTGCCAAAAGGAGAACCTACAGTGTTTGAAAAAAAACCAGTAATTTCAAGGGAAGGTTGCTTTGCTTTGTCTCTGTTTCCCCCCTCAGGCTTTTTCTGGCCCCTGGCAAAGGTTATTTCAGGAGGTGATGAGCCACAGACAGGATCATCTGTTACAAACAGTAGCTGGCATTTGAGCCTGGGCTACTTGAGGTCAGGGTGGTACCCAAGTACCTGCCTTGTAACCCTGGGGAAGTTGTTCAGCCACCTCAGTCTGTTGTGCAGTGTCTGAGCAGGCAGGAGTTAGTGATGGAGTGCTGAGAGCTCATGCTGTAGGGGCTGATGCTGAAACAAATCTGATAGGGATGTGGGTTGCTGTCTTCTGGGTGGGTTTCATTATGACTTCTAGTAAAACTGTACAAATTTATGAGTTCTTGCTGGAAAAGATTATCTGGAGAGCATGTGTGGGAATAGCTCTGCCTTGGCTCAGTTTCTATAAGGAAAATCTATGTTAATTGCAGTAAGCTTTCAGTTCTGTTGTCAGAAAATAAACTTTGCTACCAGGCTGTTGAAGATATGTCCATCTTTTCCTGGAGTGTCTGCTTCTGGTGGTGGGGGGGGGGGTTGGGGTTTGTTTTTTCCTTTATTTTTTGTTGTGCTTTTTCTGGTTGGTTTGGTTGTTGTTGTTTTCCCCCACTAGTAAAGGGTGATAAGTGTTTGCTCTGAAAGGAAGATTTCATTGCTGTGAAGTGGAATTGAAATTGTGTCTGTTCCTGCTGCTACCTAGACTTTTTCCTTCAAGGAATGGACTTAGAGGAAGAGTGTTGTTTTGGGAAAAAGTGGTGTCCTGGAAAAATGAAGGGCTAAGTGAAGCAAGCCTGTTACTTAAGCATGTAATTCTTCTTGGAAAACTTCTGATGGGCCAATACATTAATTATCTTCAAGTCCCTTAGGCAAATGGCTCTCAGAAGTAGCTGTGAGCACACTGTCAAAGATGTACAAGGTCAGCCTGGGCCTTTCTCCCAGAGCTTGTCCCTGCTCTTGAGGACACAGTTGCTGGTGGGTTTGAGGCTTTCTGGGGACTGGGAGAACTTGTCCAGAACAGCCTGTAGCCCAGGTGAAACTCCTGCCCACATGTCTTGTCTTCACTCTATGTTGGTATGCACACAAGCACAAGATGTGCTTTCAGAACCAGGCTGCCAGTTCCCCACCAACCCTCTGGAAACTTCTACAGGCAAACATTTGCTGCTTTGGCAGCCATGAGGTGAGAGCAATCCAGTGTTCCTCCTGAATCTGTTGTGTCTGTCTGTGCTTCAGATTTATGATCTTGGCTGATTAGCAGGCAGTGTGCATCTTGCAGTGTGTGTTTGTGGGAGTTCCTTGCTTGTTCTGTATTTGATTTCAGCACAATTGGCTGCTGCCAGGTGCAGAGGAGCATGTGGAGCCTCTGTAAACCTAGAAACCAGCTGGAATCCCTTGACTCACTGAGTCACTGCCTAAGCTCTCAGAATGAAGGTGCCTCTTGCAGGAAGGATTAGCTGGGTATTTTCCTCTCTTAATAAGATACTTTATCTTGGAGAGATAAACCTGGATGTGTTCTATCATCCCCTCTTCCAGAAGGCAGCAGCTTTATCATTTTGGCCACAAACAAGTGCACAGCTATCGAGCAGATGGTAGTGAGTGCCCAAGAAAGCTGTGTATGGGTGGTATTGGGATGAACAATTTGTCACAGACTCGTTAATTAGTGTGAGTGACTCCAAGCAGACCAGCATCTTCCAACAGCCTCGTGAAAAACTTTATTAAAGGCTTGGTTAGTGCCTTCCATACAATCTCTGTGCCCAAATTTGCATCACCTTCCTATTCCTGTCAGACAAGGAGCTAGATCAGTTAAAACCAGTGGGGACTCCAGCAGGTTACAAGTGACTGAGAGCACAGTGGTGATTGTGTCAGAGATGACACCCTTACCCTTGTTTCACAAGGGCCTCGTGTACAGCCTAGATGGGAACCACCAGAAGAACACAGTGGAGAGATGGCAGCTGATTGTTCAGGCCAAGACAGGATTGTTTTTAACACTGTTTAAGGAAATTCTTCTATTTGTAGATATTTTCTTTCTCATTTCCTCCCATAGCTCCTGAAGAAGGGAGGTGGGATTCTGTCTTTGAGATCAACTGGTAACAAAAGCAGCTAATTAAATGACCTGCTGCTTGTGCCCTGAACTTTTTGTCTCTTGGAACATGGCCTGTGATCCTGTCTTAAAGGAGTTATGCACATCACCTAACTTTAGCACAGACCTAGATGTCTCTCAGAACATGCTTTGTAGTTCTACTCTTATTTCCTGGGCCTTTTTATAGACTACAAATTTACCAGGAAAAATAAACCAGCCAAGAGTCAGGTCAGTTCTCTAACAGTGAAGCTGTTAGAAGAGGAGGGGTGGGTGCATGGGTGGGACCAAAAAGCCCAGCACAAGAATAAGACACCTAGTAAAAAGCAGAGACTAAGGGACATCAGGTTAATTGTATTCCACAGGCATTTCATGAGTTGTGCAACAGGGAGGAAATGGTTGATGCTCCAGAAAGCTTTAGCAAAGCTTATATTCACCTTCTCCTCCCCTTTGCTTTCTTTACCCAAATAAAAGTCTCCAAATCTGCTTTTGAAAAAGCAAACTGTAACCTATATACAATTCCACAGCATTTCAGTAAACAGCTTAAAGAATGCGAGGGTGTTTCAGACTCTTGAGAGCCCATGTTGTCTGTCAGCAATGCAAACAGTCATCACAGATTAATATATAGCTCTCAGAGCCTCAAAGATCTGCCAAAATGAGGTCACTCTTGGAGGTTTGGATTTTGTAAGTTGTTTATAAGCAGCTGTACACAGCCTATAGCAAAGAGGAGTTTCTGTTTTCTTCCTACCTCTCGGTTCTGGTTTGGCTTGAAGTTGTTAGTCTGTAGGCCAAGGAGAAATGGAGGTCACGAAGGTCCATAAAAAAAAAAAAAGAAGGCAAAAAAACCCTCCACCTCCCAAGTGCACCACTGGGGTGATTACTCAAGATCTGAGAATCTGAGTGAAGATTCAGCATCACTGCAAATTTTTTTGCAACTATGTGCTTTGTTTTATGAGAAACTGTACAGAACAGTGATGGTCTTTGGTAGAAATGCTGGTTGTAGGTGACCTCTGGAGGTCATCTGATTGCAACCTCCTGCTCAAAGCAGAACTGTCACACTTGCTGGGTTGCATCAGCCGTGGCTTTGCCAAGTCTTGAAGGGATGTGGAGGTGCAGCTGCTGTGGGCAGTGTGTCTGTGGGTCGTGCTGCCCTCTTGCTAGGAAAATTTCTCAATTACGTAACCTGAACTTCCAAGCTGCCCTGTGTGGCTGCTGCTCCAAGTTATATCCCTGAGGACTGCTGAGAAGCATTCATTTGACTCTGTCATCTCTGCAGCTCCCTTTCAAATTTCAGCTGTCAGATAATTAGATTACTCCTTAGTCTGCTCTTGAAAGACTGAAAATCCCCCTTCCCTCAGCACTCCTTGCAGGAGTCACTGTAGTCCTCTGGACCCTGTCTTTTAACAGGAGGGCCTGAGTGTGGTATGTGGTGTGGAACCTCACCAGCAGTGGTTGGGAGGAATGAAAACTCCCCACCAGTGGCCAGTTGTGGCCCTCTTAAAGCAGCCTGGGACATGGATTGCCTTACAGCAGGGGTGCCCCTTGGCAGCTCATTCAGCCCGACACCCATCATACTGTGCAGGCCCTTTCCAGCAGGGCTGCTCTTCCTGCCCCTGCTGATCCACTTCTTGCCACCCTTCTGCTTGAGCCTGGTGAGGTTTCTTGTGGCCCCATCGAGTTTCACAAGGTCTGTCTGGGTCGAGGTTCTGCCCTTTGCCTTTCCAACCACCTCCTTTCACAGCATCACCCACAAGTTTGCCAGGGGTGCAGCTGTGCAGGATCATTGTGAAGATGTTGAGCATCGTGGGCCCTCCTGTGGCATCTGGGCTGCTGCCTGTGGTACTGGCTGCCATCTGCACTGAGACAGGTTGAGGAAAAGTAGGGCCAGAGCAGCAGCACTCAGCAGCCAGTCACTGTGGATGCTGCAGTGAGCACTTAAATCTCCTTGTAGGCTTCTGAGTTACTGAATCCACTGCAGGTGGGTGAGATGCTGTGGGTCAGGGAGTGGTTGTCCCGCTGTCCTCAGGCCCCTGCACACCAGCAGTGCTGTGGCAGCTCTGGTGGGTGACTGGTGGAGGAATGTTATGGTTTTAAAACAGGTTTTCTGTTGTACTCACACAGCCAACTCGCCGTGGGCTGTATGAGAGGGGGCCAGAATGGAAACATCTGAAACTGGCTTCCTTCTGAAGAGTGTGACTGGAGCACAGTGAATTGTTATCTGGTTGGTGGTGAGTACGGGTTTACTGGGCACGATTAAACTATTGTTTTAAAGATTAATGAGTGGGAGAGACATTGGCTTCTCAGTAACAAACAAGTGCCTTTTAGAGCAAAGGCCTTGGGCCAGCCTGTGGTGTGCCAGTGCCTTGTTCTGGGCAGCAGCTGCGTGCTCCCTTCATGCTCCAGCTCCAGTGATTTTACATATAGAGTGTTCGTGCCTGCTCTGGATAATAACACAGAGATGCTGAAGTGAAGTGGGTGTCAAGACCTTGGAGAGGCTCATCTGGATAAATGTGAGGCCAATTTTGGAAATACTTGAACATGAGTGGTCTTTGCTGACTGACATCTCATGGGAAATCTGCTGGTTGTGTTAGTGAGGCCCTTTTCATGAATTCATCAGCACTTGTGGTCTGGGCCTCTGTAAAGGGAGGATGGCCAAGGGGAGAAATTCTGCAGCAGACTTGGCTCCCCAAAATGTACCCTCTGTATCTATTTCTGGCAGCCTGGCTTGGCTGTTACCTGCGTGCACATGTGCTCATGGCTCAGAAGCTGGGCAGTGTATTGGATGTCAGGTAACCTTGGAGGAATGGTGTAGCTGTGGGGCACCGTGTTGTGGTGTCAGTGATACTGTGCAGCCCCACAGAACTAGGTAGGAAAAACAAAAACCTGGAGATCAGGTGAAGAGAGGAAGAGGAGTATGTCTCAGTTGATGTTAAGAAATAAGACTCAAGCTTTGTGTGGTAGGGTGGGGGGAAAATCCTGTTTTAGCTCAGCTGGCAAGAGCTCCAGTTACAAAGCGGGACTGGGACAACAAAAGCTGTGTGGACTAAAGAGAAAATTGTATTTCACAATTAAAGAGTTCAGGGTTTTCTGCATTGAAGGTGACAAGCAGATGTGTCTGTGCTGGTCTGAAGATCTGTCTGTATGCTTCTGCTGTTCCAGGAGAGGTTCTGCATTGTAAAAAGTGCCTGGGTTTGGTCTATTTCGTCAGCTTGCCCTGACCTTTTCTGCTTTTTTTTTTTTTTTCATTTGAATTCTGATCTTTTGAGAGAAACAGCCACTGTCATAAAATGATGAGGTTCTTGCACAATGTGAGGAGCTGCTGCTGTTCTCTCTGGTTTTACAAGCACATGAAGATGGCTGCCCATCAAACGGAGCAGCCGAGCATGAAAGCAGAGCTGCTGGTGATGATGCAGGGGAACTGGTACATGCTGAGGGAGTTGCACCCCAGGGCTAATTACTGAGTAACTTCACTAACTAAAAAGTGTTTGAATAGCCTTTTTCAGATTGGCAGAGCCATGAACCTGTTGATGTTTCTCTAATGACTGTATCATTCTTTACCCTTAGTGTTTGGTTTTTTTCTTTCCCAGGTTTTCAGCAAGCTGCTTAAAATAAAAGAATGGAAACTGACTTTGGATAACTGTTGAAGCTAATTTGCTACTTGGACTAACTCTTGTTTAAACCCAAGTGCGTTGGGATATTTTAAAAAAGCAATTTGTATTCCAAAACAGTGTTTCCAGACTGCCATGGCCGGGAAGCATTTGACAATTGAGCTGGGTGAGAATATCTAAGTAGGGATTTATTTCAGTTTTCCTTTTGCCCACAGTTACGAGGCATGAAGCTGAACCTGCCCAGAGTCACAGCCTGCCTGTGAACAGCTTCAGCTCTCAATGACACAGGTCCAGCTGCAAGTGAAATCTAGCTTAATTTTAAATTAAGCTTCTAGTTTTCTTATCATAAAGACCATTTTCCTGCTGTGCAGCCAGTTGTGCTTTAGAGGCTTCACCAGAAAAGCTGCTGGTACCATCAGTTGCCACTAAATGTTGTTTTCCATGGGGATTTAGTAACTCTGCTCCTAATGCTCTGCAGACTTTTTGCTGGCTTAGATGTGTTGATCCCTGACCTGGGTATTTGTGCCAACAGAAACTCTCACGTGCTGATGCAGTGACTGTGAGAAAGCTCTGCTTCTCCAGCGCTCCCATTGCCCTGGGCTCTGGATTTACGGGATTTCGAAAGCAGTTTCTTGCTGGTGCAGTTCTGCCTGTGCTGGGAATGGGTCTCCAGCTGCTCTCTGTGTTTCTTGCACGGGCAGGCCCGCTCCTGCAGCAGGGCAGCTGTGGAGCTGAAGCCTGCACTGGGGCCAGGTTTAATGGCCTCATTGCCTGGCACGCAGTGGGACTTGGCTCTCTCTCATAGGGTCTTCTGTGGAAATGAGTCCTGCTCTTCCTCCCGGCATCTTCAGCGCTGTGCCGTGGTACTCGTGCAGGATCTGATGAGTCCTGCATTTTATTTCACTTTAAAATCCCATCTCAAATGGGTTTTATGAAAAACTTTGGCTGTATTTGCATTTGATCCCTTTTCTAGCATAGGTCAAACTTACTAGAAGAAAAAAAGTGCTGTGGATGTTCAGAGAATTCATCAGAGGCTATTCTTGGGGCTAAGACTGAGGCTTCTTGTCCATTGTTGGAAGCTTAGGTTGAGCCTTGTTTAAAGATCCTCAGATGGGGTTTTTCTGTGCTTGGTGGGCACCATGGTTTAGGTTAGTTAGTGGCTAAATAACAATATTGTTTATTCAGCCTTATTCTGAATTTACAAGAGGGGTTAATACATTTGAAACAGGCAGCTGGTGATGGGAGTGGTGAGGAGATGGAGTTCACAGGGCTGTTCCAAGAGCATAGTAACTATGAATTGAAATGGGGCCACTGTCCCTCCACTGCCCCAGGCTGCCTGCAGCTCTGGGATGTGTTTGGGATGTAGTATATCAGTGCCCTGGCTCTCCACTAAGGCTTTAGGCAGGGCCTGTGCTGTGGGCTGCCCAGCAGCACTGAAGGGCAGGGGTAGGTGAATTCCTTTCCTGTGGAAAAGACTGGTGGCCACTTCAGAAGGAGTCGTGTTGGGGTGGGTGGTGGAAGGAAATGACTGCTCTGCTGGGGTGGGGATGGCTTTGGGCTCCCTGCACAGCTCCTAGCCAAGGGACCTCTGACACACAGCTCCTGTTTTCCCACTGTCACTCTGGGGTGAAGCACCTCCGTGTGACATGGGGGAAGGAAGTAGGAAGAGCTTGCTGCTATTTCAGGACGTTGTGAGGGAAACAGTGTTTTATTTTCTTTTGAGACTTGTGGTTAAATTGGGAGTCCAGCTCCCCTGCCATGGGGCAGGAAGGGTTTTTTCCTTTACCTTTACAAATAACTGTGGTGTCTCAGGTGTGAAGTTGTTTGATGCAGCTGGTGCTGAGGAGGTGCAGCCAGCTGGTTGCTGGAGAAATGCTGCATTGTTCTACTTATTTTCCATTTTGTATCAGGAAATTATAGACACCCCTAAATGACCACCACTTCTGCACACTAAATCCTCTTCCTTTATTCATAAGACTTCATTTTCTTGGGTTCAGCATTCTGTATGCCAGAGTCCTTGCTTTGGCCTCAAACTCCTCTGTATATCAGGACATGTTAAGTTTAATTTGTTATTTTGTTCTATCAATCATGTCCCATAGGTATAAACTGGGTAATTCTAGTTTATGTTTAAAAAATCACTGAAGTGTGAACAAAAACTGTCTGCACAGTGCTGGATGTTCAATTAATCAAATGTGAAGCTTGTGTTTGAAGGGTGGGGTTTCAGTGAACAACAGTTGAAGCCTTGTTACGAGCTGAAGGTGGTCTGCAAATGCAGTATCTTGGAGAATTATTTGTTTTGGGGTTTGTTTTTTTTGTCCAGACTAAGAGATCAGAGCTCAATGCCTCGATGGCTGCTAGGCTGTGCTTGCTTTGCTGGGAAGGTCCTGTGGAGTCTTTGCTCTCACAGCAAGAAACATGCTGCTCACCAGAAGACTGTTCTCCCCTCTTTCCTTGCTGACACTTGAAAGTGCTTCCTTCAAGCTCAAACCTTGTGCTGTTTTGCTGAAAAGAAGCCACAGTTTCCACAGGACTTAGCAGGGCCTGTACCAGTGTTTGACATACATTGCAGATTCCCATGGTTACCTTTGTCTGTGTACCTTGACTTGCCACACCAGCTGAGTCCCAGCAGTAGCAAAGTGGAATTAGCAGCCACCTTCTCATAAAACTTGTTTATGCTTTTTAGCAATGAAATATTTCCAGAATATTTCTTCAGTGTGATAAATGGTGCACCAGGCAGAAATCCACCCTCACTAAATGCTGGGAGTGCCATTCTCAATGGGTTCTTGATGTGCTACAAGGTTTTTATTGAATTTTCCTTTGTGTTTCTTGGTGATTAAATCTACATCATAAAGTTATTTGTCTCCCAGCCAGGTGCTTATTTGTAGGCCATCAGCTGGGCAGGTTTTGACTCTGAACACCATGAGATGTTCTTTGCAAATTACCTGCTTGGGTGGGAACTGCTGTCTTAACAGTGCTTACTCCAGTGAGGAAAGAGGTGTCACTTCCAAGTAAAAGCTTGGGAAACAAATAACACTGGTGTAGTGTTTTTAAAGCCCTGGGATTAGTGAGTTAGATCTCCTAAGTGTGACTGGGAGGGTTCCTTTGTCTCTGATCCCAGCTTCTCTTTATTTTAGGCACAGCTGGAAGCTCAGAGGGCGACTCAGGATTTTCAGAGGGCCACTGAAGTGCTGCGTGCTGCAAAAGAGACCATTTCCCTGGCTGAGCAGAGGCTGCTGGAAGATGACAAACGTCAGTTTGACTCTGCCTGGCAAGAGATGCTCAACCATGCTACTCAGAGGGTAAGCAGCTGTCTTTTTTAATAATTTGTGTTCTCCTGTGGTATATGAGGCTTAGTGTCCAAAAGACATAATTTTTTTATTGGTCCAGGTACGTGACATGTAGGAAATGAAGCTACAGAAAATTCTGAAGCTAAGGTTTAATGATCTGGGCCTTGGGCTACTACTGTAACAACAATAATTCTCTATGTGACTGTGCTGGTAGCTAGCTGAGTAGCTCTCTAAAGGAAAAGGTTATACTATCTGTATAATAGGGATAAACAGTGTCTACAGGTATGTCTGCATGTGGAGTTATGCCAGAACAATTGCATAGGGATGGCTATTCCTGAATACTCACGTTATGGAAACTTTTACTCTGGACAAACAGGTATGTGTTCCAATTTTAGCATAACAGGTTCCTAGTATGGAGTAAGTTGAACAAAGCACTTAGCTTTGGAAACATGTATTTGAATGTAGGATTACTCAAAAATGCTTGTTGCATTTCAAGCTGGCACGCTTCTCTGTCCTGAATTAACTTTCAAATGTAGGGAAGGTCTTACCTCCTTTGTAAACTCTTTCTAAACCTACAGAACAGATGCCCCATCTAACAATGAAAGGCATTATCCATTTCAGCTGCTCTCAAGAATTTCTCTGTCAAACAAAACAAACCATAAAGTTCTGGGGGGTTTTTAACATGACAGAACCAAAGTTGAAAACCTTTGTTGTGTCAGAGTGGCCTTAATGTGCTCAGCCAGTGAAGCTGAGCTTGCTGGTGTGCTGCACAAGGTGGGTATTGTTGGGCAGTCCTTGGCACAGTAGTTCCATCTTTTGCAGAACGCTCTGGGTTGTCAGAAAACCTCTCTTCAAGGGTGCTCTGTGAAAAATCAGCTTCCTGGGGAGGAAACAGGCAACAATAAGGATGTTGGCTGTGTGTAGGGACAGACAGAAAACCTGGTCTGTAGACAGACTGCAGGGTATTGTTTGTGTTACTGTCCCTGCCCTCACGGGGTCTCTGCAGCCCTGGAAGCCTCTGTTTGCTTCTGGAGGGAACCCCACCTTTCAGTGCCTGCTCCAGGGCACCAGAAGCTGACCTGTCCCCGAGCTGTCACCCCTGTTCAGGGCAAGCAGAGCTCCCAAGTGCACACACAGGTTTTGAACTGGAGGCATCTAAGGGGTTGCTTAGAGCTCCTGGCTGTTGAGCTGCTGAGGAGCAGTGGAGAGCGATCGCAGCCACCCATCAGCTTCCCCTCTCTGGCTGCACGGTGAAAACCTGTGGGGGTGCTGGGTGGGAAAAGCATGCTGGCTTTGATAGTTCATATGGATTCCTCCTCTCCTTGGATATTTCAAGGGGATCCCCCTGTCCTTCTGCAACCCTTAATCCTTCCTTGTGTCTGTGAGAGGATGACACCTGAGGTGGGCAAACCTGGGGACTGAGAGCAGAAGGTGGATGCTGACAGTCCTGGTGGTGGTATAGGTACATTCTGTGGCTGAGTGCAGAGTATCTGCTTGTCAGAGGACCACAGTGTCTCTGATGGTTACAGCTGAACAGACCCTTAGGTCTATTTACTAGGGTTATAAAATTTAGGCACAGACTGGATTGGCTACAGCAGCTGATGGCTTCTGGAATGCAAAACATGTTACCCAGCTCTTCCTGGTGCTTAAAATAGTCTGGGTAAGCTCAGTTCCCAGAAGGAACTTATCTGCACCTTGCCAGGGTACAGCAGATTCTGAAAGGGTTACATATGATTTTCACTGGCCATGCTGGAGGTCTGGAGGCTAGAGCCAGAGCCAAGGAGGGTGAAAGCTGCTGAAAGTTCCAAATGCTTGACTCAGTTTTAGTACTTCTTCAAGAGCAGAGTGAATGCTACCAGGGCTTCAATGCATACAATTAGTGAAGTGCTTGGTGTTTGGTGAGGTAAACAGAGTAACTGGGGTCTCAAGGAGCAGAAAACATTGTTAATTCCCTACCAAGCTATGAATGAAAACAGGCTAGGGGGGATGAGATCTACTAGAACAAAAGTTGTCCTTGACTGCCACAGGGTTGCTATTAACTCAGATTGTTAACTATTCATTACATTAGAAATTACTACTGGAAAAACTGTTTCTGAGGGTGAAGGCTGAGGGTTAAGAAACAGAATTCTTCTACTGCCACATATAAAATGACTCTTGGAGAAAGTTTTTGCCCTTTAGTTTTTTCAATTTATGATCTTTTTTGCATGTATTTATAAACGTTGTACTGGGCAGACAATCATCTTGCACTGGGCTTTGTACTGCAATGAATCAAGTGCAGAAAAGCACCTGTGTGCCAAATGTTAGAAGTGGGCTACTAATTAATTTGTTTCTCTATTGACAGAAATGTCAGGCAAGAGGAAAGTGTTTTTATTTGCTATTTTTAGGCAGAGGTAGCAGACTCTATTGAATTAATCTGAAAGTTGGAACAAAACCCAAGCCCTGTAGCAGCTTGGTAGCTGACAAAGAATGAGAACAGAGAGCATAAAGGGTGGGCAAGAGAACAAAGGAGACCCTTCTACTTTATACAGGCGTGTATGGAAATGCTGCCAGGTTACTTCTGTGTTGACCCAATGGATGTGGACAGAGTGTTGGGCTACAGGGCACCAAACAGGAACCCTTCAGAGGGAGGAAGCAGAGCTAAGGGCTACACTCCAATAACTGCATTTTGATTTCTTTATACACTGAAAAGCTATGAACACTATTTTTTATTGTGACAGTCTAATGGGTTGCTGTAACCAAGGCTTTTGTACTGATACAGAAAATCACAGAACTCACAGGGTAAGAAATGGGAGAGTTACTGGAATTGTGCTTGTCCTGGGTGGTGTGAAAGCATAACCTGTGGGAGGTGTTTTTACTCACAGAGCAGCCAGGGCCAGTGTGAGTAGGAGCAGGGAGCCCAGGCTGTCACTCAGCAGTTTCCCCCTTGCAGTCTGAGCTGTTTCCAGAGGGTGCTGAGCAGGAGCTGGATGCCAGTCTGCCTGCCTGCTAAGATGAACTGATCCCTGCAAATGGCTGTGCCTGAGCAATGAGGTGCCCTCAGTGAAGCACAGGACTGAGCTGTGATCCTGCAAGGCAGGCAGCTGCATTAGCTGCCTCCACTCTTAATGTGATGTCTGTTTCTGGGTAATTCCTGTGGTTTTGTTCTCGTCCATTTTTCTGCAGATCTAAGTGTAATGACATTTAGGCTGGGATTTAGCTTATTGGTTTTGGGTGGAACATTACTTTGTATGGCCCAGTTACTTGCCTGAACTTCCAAAGGAGGGCTGAGCAATAAGTTTATGAGAAGAGTTCATGTGACCAAAGCTCATTGCAGGATGGTTATAATGGAATGTGCTCACCTAGCTGGTCTGATAAGCCTGGAGAAGCAACATCCTGTTCACTAGTAGCCACTGGCTTAACAGGCTCTTCAGTTTCTTTAAAATTTGGAGAAAATGTTTTTTGGAATTGGAGATGTGTGACCTCTCTTCTAGTGCTGTTAAATATAATGCTGCAGTGTGGGGTGCAGAGAGCAGCAGGGTTGAAAAGGGCCAAGGGGAGGAGAATTTTGAAGTGATGATGGAGAGATCTTTACCTTTATACTCCTGTTGAAAGTTGTTTATAAACGTGTGCAAAAGGAAAGCACTGACAGATGCATTACCTCACATTGGAGACAAACTGGAGCAGAGAGGAAGATCCTTCATAAATTTCAGGAGAAATTTCTAATTTCTAATTGCTGATGCAATGTGCAGTCTTAAAAAGCTTCTGCTGCTTTTACAGTCTTTCCTGAGATATGTTTAATTCTGATACATTCTGGCAGGGAGAAGAAATGTTTTGGCTCTTGATCATGAGACATTTTAGAAAGGAAGGGATGAGGGGAGAGGGAGGCATGATCCCTCTCACTTCAATTTGGCTTGTGGAGCTCCCTTTGATATTACACTGTGAAGTACCATCTGTCAGTGTAAGATGTGTGGGTGCTGTGTGATGTAGAGAGGAGAGATGCTTCCTGCAGATAGGCATGCTTGGAGAAAGCAGGGAAAGAAGGGTCTGTGAAAGAAATGACAAAAATACCCACATCCTCTCCTGCACTAATCTCTCTGTCTCTTCACCCTGGAAATGCAGGGATAACTGCAATCCCCTGCACAGTTGATTCTTTCTTCCTGCTTTACTGATCCTGCCTTCTCTTACCTCTTTTATTTCTAATTCTTTCCCTAGAAGATGCTGTTGCATCTGTGAAGGCTTGGGAGCATCAGCAAGGCCAGGCTGGTAGCAGAAGCACAGTGGCTTCTATCAGACAAAACAGCTTTGGTAACTGTGCCTGACAGCTTGTTTACAAGTCCAGATAAGACTGCTTTATCCTCAACTGTATTATTAGGTCTGATAGAAGGTGGTACTTTCCCACACAAGCCTTGTTGCTGATCTTCTAAGAATATGTTAAAAGGTTCCTAGGTATTGTTATGTTGAACATAGAGGAGTATGTAGAGGTGGCAGCATCATCTGCAGTCTGTTTCCATCCCTCTGCCCCGATGGATTTTGTGGAGGGGTGGGTGATTTCTGGTGGCTCTAGTCTGACTGAAATGCTTCAGTGCATCGTGGCAGGTGCTGCAACTCCACAGAGACACCTCAGAGTTTTCCAGGGATTTTCCTCATCCTCAGTCATGCACCTTGAGCCACCACCCTGGGGGAAGGGGACAGGCTGGCGCGGGCAATGTGAGCACAGTGACAGGTCTGCCTCACATCACTGGGTTCTCAAAAGGGTGGACTATACAAAAGCCTTTTGTGTTTTCTTTCTGGAAAGGGGATATATAGCTGGCAGCACATCCCTTATTTTATCAGATATTTGGAGATGTTTGCAATCTGTCATCCTCAAATCCCCATTCTGCAGGGTTCAGCATTTCTGTGGTGTCTGATGTGAAAGATGTGCAGTATCAACATGACATTGGACACCTAAGCTGCTTTATGACCCTGATGCTGGTAGTGCTTATGTGGTTCATCCCAGATAGCAAAGTGGATGCTGATTTTGCCCCAAGAATGCATGTGAGGGATTGGCATTTAATTGAACATTGGTAAATTCCAGCTTCTCCATTATTTTTAGCTTCCAGCATATTAATATTGCTGTTTCTGTGCCACAAGACAGCAAAGCAGCTTCTGTGCAGTCTTTGGAGACTGCATTTTACTGTGAGACATTTCCAGGCCAAAACCAGCCTTGTCTGACATGTTTCACTGGGGAAAGTCATTGCATCAACATAGCTTTAGAGCAGGTGTAAGGAACTGCAGCTTGTTTCCAGGATGCAGAAGAGAGCCTGTTATTAATCTGATAGATTATTTTTGACCTTTTTTTGGAAGTGGACACTTTTATATAAAATAGTTGAAAGGTGTTGGAGTATATTCTTTCACATTGTATGAGAAGAGCCTTTGGAAACCTTTCTTTCTCATAGCTTAAAGTCGTGTAACAACTTCTTTGTTCAGTAATAAGTAGTGTGTGTGCAGATGAACAAAATGTGGCCTCCAGTTGTGGCAGCAAGAGCTTCTACTTGATGCTGCTGCAGGTCAGCTTTGGCACATGGCAGGTTCAGTGCTTTCATGTAGACAACATGACAGTTTCCCTGAGAAGAAGAGTCAGAGTTGATCATGCTCTTTTCCTTGTTCAGTTCAGCCTCAGGGTTGTGACACTTTCAAGAGATTAGAGCTTTGTGGGTGAGTTTACTTAAAAACAAGACATCTTGAATATTCTCTCTGAATCCAAGAGCTCAGATGCCTGTTCTGGTGGTGGGAGCAATTTTGCTTGAAGTTCTGAAGTAGCTGGTGTTTCTCAGCTGAAACATTTCAAAATCCAATACTGGAGAAAATCAAACTGCTATTTTTGTATGGATGCCTTCATAGCTGCAAGAGAGGGAGCCTGAAAACTGCCAGGGTTAAAAAAATGGATTGATCCTCAAAATTCTAGGCTCTTCTGAGCTTTCCATAAGAGATAATATGCAAGAAACTGCAACACCTCTTCCATAATTAACACACTGTTTGCAAACCTTGGCATATTACTCCCTTTATCAGCAATGACTTTGAAGTAGGTTCATTGAAACTATTTATTTTTCCTAAACCCTCACTTTCCTGCCATGAGCTGATTGGAGAGATTATGAAGATACTGTTAATTAAAATGGTAAGAAATGGATTATTGTGTCTTGCCACTCAACCTATATTTTCTCTTCTGAAGGTCATGGAAGCGGAACAGACCAAAACGAGAAGTGAGTTGGTTCACAAGGAGACTGCAGCCAAATACAATGCTGCCATGGGAAGGATGAAACAGCTGGAGAAGAAGCTGAAAAGAGCCATCAATAAATCAAAGTAGGTTCTGTAAAGTAGGTTTTACATTTGGAAATGAGTTTAGTGGTGAAGTCTGTTTGTGGGAGATGCAGATCCTGTAGGATTTTTCATCAAGTGCATTGACCTTTATAACTTTGGGCTCCTGGCTCATGTGAGAACCTTGCAGCAAAGTGTGGGTACTGCTGTCAGTCCTCTGGGTGTCCTTCTGAGCACCTATTGAGGGACCTGACTGGATAGAGAGGTGAACTAAAGGGGCTAAGAAACCTTTTCAGGGCATATTCTTGGTCTTATTCTAGTGCACTGAACCCTTTGGTGGTGTGTGGCTGCAGACACAGGCTCGTGGGATTCCCATGGGTGCTCCTACAGAACCACAGAGCTCCTTGTGCGGGTGTTTTTGCAGCTTAGCCTTGTTTGCAGTTTAGCTCCTCTTTTCAGTTAGGAGAGCAACAAAACAAGTGACAGAAACCCTAAAGGTGTGAGACTGCGCATCAGACTTGTTTACTCCCTAACGCCGCCGAGGCAAAGCCGAGTGAGAGCTGTTGTTGGGGAAGGGAATGTGCTTCAGAGAGCATAGCTAAGCAGCAAGTGTCACTAATGAGTGGCTCTGCATTTGATGTGCAGTTTTGCTCTGTTGCAGAAAAGTGAAATGGCTTTTTTTTCAGAATCTGTTTAAAATTTTGGCCCAGTTTATAGCCAATTCTTAATCCTCTTTATATTTCACAGTCAGTTTCTTTGTATTTCCAGACTGTAGCTTGTCTAAACAATCTGCTTGCTGTATTTAGCTTTTAATCCCTCCATCTAAAAATGACTTTTTGGTGAAATCGGTCAACTAAAAATCTATTTTGATTGGTGTTTGCTCAATTCAAGAAAGGATTAGCACTTCTCAAGGAAGATTCAGGCGTGTTTGCTGAAACAGAGTAGCAGCGTGGCTTGGTAGAATGAGCTGCATGCTGCTTGTCTAGCACTGCACAGGGACTGTGAAAAACATCAGATCACTAAATGACAGATTCCTCTGGCTAAGAGCAATGTCTGAGAAGTGATTTGGCTGCAAGAAGTTCTGTCCTTCAGTAAGATTTAAAATAAAGACCCTGGTAAATGGCCAGAGGGGTCCCACATACCTTTTTATAACAACAATGGTGACCCTAGTGCCTCTTGTGTGATTTGCCTTATGAGTCTTGGTTTCCTTGCTGAAGCAACCCTCATGGGGGCGTTGTCTTGTGTCTTTCTCCTCAGAAGCAGCTGGTTTTCACTTGTGTGGGAAGATCCCATATTCCTTTGTCTCACAGCAGGGTTGACTACAGCATAATGCACCTAGGTAGGGTGTTTTGGAGACCAAGGGCTGTACAGAAATACCAATTATAACCTAGAATTAAATTGGAAGATGCTTGATGGCACAAACAGGCTTATCATGGATGTATCTGGAGTCATCCTACATAGGGACGTTGGAAAGGTCAGTTCATAGAATCACAGAACGTTGGGGGTTGGAAGGGACTCCCAGAATTCGAGTCCAACACCCCTGACAAAGCAGGATCACCCAGGGCATGTTGCTCAGGAACAGATCCAGGTGGGTTTTGAAAGTCTCTAGGAGAGGAGACTCCACAACCTCTCTGGGCAGCCTGTTCCAGGCTGCATCACCCTCACAGTGAAGTTCCTCATGTTGAGGATCTGCTGGACAGTTTTCTCAATGCCCCTGGGGATGCCATTGGCCTTTCTGGCCACAAGGGCACATTGCTGTCCCATGGGGAACTTGCTGTCTGCTGGGACTCCAAGGTCTTTCTCCATGGTGCTGCTTTCCAGCAGGGCAACCCCCAACCTGTACTGGTGCCTGGTGTTATTCCTCCCCAGATGAAGGACTCTACGCTTGTCCTTATTGAACCTCATGAGGTCTCTCAGCACTGCAATTTTAACATAAAGGAAAACTGAACCCAAGCTGAATACATCAGAGCTGTCATGTGGCTACCTAAGTGGAGGGAGATTCTCATAGGGGAGATGAGGCTTCTGGGTTTGTGGCTGCTGGTATTGTAGGGTATGACTGGCAATGGATTTAACACCAGCAAACTGCTTGGCCCTGCTCCCTGGGAGGTATGGGAACCTGGCTGTACTGTCTTTATGACCTGTGCTGTCCATCCTCTCACCATAAACTCATGGGCAGATGTGCTGAATGAGTTGCTCTTTCACAAAAGATGCTGTGCATTTGCTCCTCGCTTCAGCCTGCTTAAAGCATTGCTAATTGAAAGCAAGACTGGGAAAGCCTGGAGGAAAGTCATTTAGATGATTTGCCATGTCAAGCTGATGAGTGAATGATTGGATTGTTTTGCTCTGGCTTTGCTTTTAATGTTGTTTCTGGGTGCTTACTTTCTCCTAGCTGTGAGCGTGCCCATGGCTGCCTGTCCTTACATTGCCGGATCTCCTGGCTCGGTGCCTCCGAGCTGTGGGATAACAGTCACCTCTGTTAGCTGGTTTTTGGGAGTAACTTTCTGCTCCAGTGACTTGGGCAAAATGCCTTCTACTCTTCCTGTCATCTACTTCAAAAGCACTTTGTGCAATGTCAGGGGCATAAACAGCTGATGGCTCAGGACTGCAGCAGCCAGCGATGCAGCAGCCAGCGATTCACCAGCCCGGCTGTGTCCTGGGCCAGGCTTCAGTGCTTACAGGCTTGTGGCTGTAAGAGGGAGAAGTGACCCGAGGAGAATCGAGGCCCTACCCTGACAGCACAGGGCTTTCTCCTGGCATCAGGTGCCTGGCTGTGTCTTAGCCAAGAGTGAGGAAGAGACCTTATGTTTGAGCTGCTACACATCAAGGTGGTGGCATCCTTTTCCTGGCTTAGGTGGCATCTTTCTTGCCTGTTCCCTGTAAACATGCCTGTTCATACATGCAGATATGTGTTTGTGCATACACGTGTCTGTATACATAGAATAGCTCAGAGGATGCTGAAAGGGCAAAAATGTGCTGAGGGCAGTTAAGTTCTATTTTATATAAAGACATATTTAATAGTTCCTCTCTCCCGTGCTGTTTAGGCCTGAAGGAATGGTGCTGTTTACTCCAAAACTTGGAATTTGCAGTTTGTATGTAGGTTAAAAGACCCATGAGAAATAGATGTGTTGGAGGGGAAAAAACGGGACATTGAGAGCACAAGTAGGTGTTGTGTCACACAGACAGTAGTCTCTCAGGATTACAGTGAAACACAGAATAGCTGTATTAGTGCTGCAAAGAGAGCACTGCCACTCCAGTGCTCTGTGCACAGTTCCTGGTGGTTCTAAACAATTATTCTTTGTTTTTCCACAGACCTTATTTTGAACTCAAGGCAAAGTACTATATCCAACTAGAGGTACGTATGTAACCCAGAACCAGCTGAAACTCTTTACAGCTGATGGTAAATACTGAAATTACATCTGAAGTGTTCCAACAACTGTGTTCAGCTTCTGGACAAAACCATTTCAATTCAAAACCCCTTGAGCAATTTGCTAAGCATGTTTTGAAGATAAAAGACTAAGAGAGGCTTTGTTTCCTTGTGTGAAATAAGACATTGAACCCTGCTGCTTACTGCCAGAACCAAACAAATACAGTTTGGCTGTCTTCTTGTACTTAGACATCTCTGGGATTTGGTTGGGTTGGTTTGTTTGAGTGTCGTTTTTCCCCTGTGCTTTATGCATCAGACTGCTTAACTGTTCTGTTCACTGTTGGGTCAGTGAACAGAACGAGTAACCTGCTTGTGCTACTCCAACAGGACCTGGTGTGAATTTCTGATTCTGGGTTGGGCAGAGGTGGGGGTTTGGATAGGCTGTGAGGGCTGCACTCTGTGTGTGCAGTGATGCCTGGGCAGTGCATGGCACAGTGGGGGTCTGGTACCTCCCTCTGGAGGCAGTCCCTGGTTTGCCTTGCTGCCCTCTCCTGTGCAGGAGCCACAGCTTGCTCTGGGGAGCTCTGAAATGCTGAGCTCTGCCATCACTGGATACCAGCCCTGCTTTGTGCTGGCTGCCCTTGCACAGCCAACTCACGTGGGCACCTGCTGGAGCTGCGTTTTCGTGGCTTACCATGAAAGCACATCTAACAGCAGCCTTCCCTCTAGCAACTGAAGAAAACAGTGGATGACCTGCAGGCAAAACTGGCCCTGGCCAAGGGAGAGTATAAGACTGCCTTGAAAAACCTGGAGATGATCTCAGATGAGATCCACGAGAGGAGACGCTCCAACGCCATGGGGCCCCGAGGCTGCGGCGTGGGTGCCGAGGGGAGCAACGCCTCCGTGGAGGATCTGTCCGCGAGTAAAGCCGAGTCAGATGCTGTCTCCAGTGAGTACAGAGTGCTGCTGTGCCTGGGAACGTGCCACTTGAGGCTACAGGAGCACAGAAAGGTGTGGTGCTCACACAGGAGGGCTGTAAGGATAAGCTCCTTTGCACCAGAGGATCTTGTACCGATGTGTGGTTTGAAATGTGCTTTCAGCAGAGCGCGTGTGCTGTGAGCAGGGGAGCCCAGAAGCAGTGATTTGCTAGTGCAGTGCACTGAGGCTCTGTACAGAGGGGGTCCTCTTGGGTGACAGCAGCAACCACTGAGCAAGCTCTGTGATGGTTTTCTGGTGTTGAAGGAGCTTGGGGGCCTTGTGTGGAAGGGCAGAAGGATCCAGGAGAATTAATTCAGAGCAACCATTTGCAGGCCCTCCTGGCTGCTGCTGAGGCTGCAGGCAGGGATTGGCTTATCCCTCGTGGAATTGCTCAGTCTGACACAAGTGGAAGGACTCCAGATTGTGTCTAATGCCAGACCTGAGTTACACCAGGGCAGGGCCAGCAGCTGGGACTGCTCCTGTGTGGTATGGGAAGTTTAGATTGTGATAAATAAGCTGCAGTTCAAGTTTTGCTTGCAGTAGATGGCTGGTGGCAGTGCTTCTTGCCAAGTAAAAAGTCTACTGTGAACTGGAAACATCTACTGTGCCCAACAATTTTTTGCTTTCACCTCCTGCAGAGTTACCTGTATTGCTCACCATGTATTGATAAAACACAGCAAGGGAGAAGAAAGGCCATTCTGCAGTCTTGGGTTTGACATCATTAAAAACAAAACAACAAAACCAAACCACAACAAGCTGTCTCTGAGCACCAGGTGCCACAGAGAGCGCACAGGAAGGTGGATGATACTGTTACCCAGTTCATGTTCAGAGCCTTTTAGGTCAGTTTTGCAGTGTGTAAGTACAGATGTGCAAACAGAGTAGGAAGAGGCTGAACATCTCTGCAGAGCCATGACAGCCCCTGCCTCCATCTGCACCCTTCGTGTGTGAGAGTGCTTGGCTGCCAGGGAAACAGGTCAGATGCTTTGAAACTCCTCTGAGCAGTTTTGTTAACATGCCTGCTCTGCTCCTGCTGCTCTTTCAAGGTTGTTCTGAGCCTCTCTAAGGATGGCAGGAATCACCAGGAGGTGTGGCTGAAGAGAACTTCAGTCACTATGAAGCTCTTGCCATTGGTGGGACTGCTTCAGACCAGTGTGATTCCAGCACACACTTCTTTCCTGCAGAGCCTGACTGCATGTAGAAAATCTTCTGATCCCAGTGGGACTGCTTGTGTGCAGAAGTCTTTGGTTCATAGGTCCCCATCCCATAATGACCCACAATTGAATAACGTTGAATTTTAGCCAAATCTACATCCCTGCGTTGCACAAAATGGAACCTTCTTTAATGGATTCCTCCTCCTGTTGCTAAGAAGAGCCTGCAGCTTAATCTAACCAGACCATTTGGAGTCTCTTTGCTTTAATTAGAATTCAGAGCTGAGCAAACATGAGCAGGGAAGTGATATCATGTGGGTGGGGCTCTTTCTACTTCAGTGTTACTTGGTGATCCTCATCCAAAAAGAGATCTTGGGAGTCCATGCTGGATTTCAGCTGTGAAAGTGGGAAGATAAGGTGGAAACAATCTGCCTTCTAACAAGAGCCTTAAATAACCAGGAGTCTGTGCTGGGCTCAGGATACTGCTGGCTGAGGCAAGCGCAGGGGGCTGAGGAGAATGAGGAGCCAGCTGGGCAGGGGGAGCAGGATCAGTGAAAATCCAAGAGCAGCAGCTGGTGTAGAGCTGGTCTCACAGGGCACGGCTGGCAGGCTGCTGCTCCTCAAAGCAGAATGGGGCCTTTGCAGAACGGGAAGAGGACAAGAGGAGCAGCTCGGGAGGCAGCGGAGTGTGCAGGTGCAGCAGATGCAAATCCAAGGAGGTGCCCCAGCCAGGCAGGGGTAGGTTTGCTAACCACAGTCTCCCTTGAACATTGCAGTGGCTTCAGAAGTGTTTGAGGATGACAACGGCAGCAGCTTTGTGTCCGAAGATTCGGAAACTCAGTCGGTGTCCAGCTTCAGCTCTGGTCCTACGAGCCCCTGTGAGGTGCCAGCTCAGTTTCCTCCCGTGACACGACCTGGGAGCCTGGATCTGCCCAGCCCCGTGTCCCTGTCGGAGTTCGGGGCGATCTTCCCCGTGCTCGGCCCGCGAAGCGAGTGCAGCGGAGCATCCTCCCCCGAGTGCGAGGCCGAGAGAGGTACGAGCAGCTGGGCCCGCCCTGGCCACGGGCTGTGCAGCTTCAGAAAAGGAGGGGGGACCCCTCCCCAGCTCCCCTAGGCTTGCTCACCTGCTGCCTGAGCTCTGGCCCTGGGGAAGGCAGCTGTCAAAGGCCTGCACCCCACAGTGAACGATGACATCTCAAATGTGCTAATGGGTCTTCTCCTGCCTGGGAATGTTCCCCAGTTCTGTGGAGGGATTTGAGGTTTCTCATGAGATAAGTGACCAGTGGGATTTTGATGGTATGTTTAAGGAAAATCTGAGAGTTTATTTCTAAATTACTGTCCTGCTTGCTGAAAGTCCTGCTTTCCAGGAAAGAGGAGAGAAAAAGAAAAAAAAAGAAATAACATGCCAAAAGCACCCCCTTGCAGGCTTTGGCAGCTCTTGCTGACAAATCCTTCCAGACTAGAGGATTGCCACTGCTCCTGTGTAGCCAGCCTAAGGCTGCCCACACTGCCATTCCCTGACGCAGTGCACAAGGTGAAGGCAGCTTGGAAGGCCAACTCTGGTTTCATTAAAGCACCTTGCTCCTGCTTCTGTATTTTTTTGCACGCTTTGACAATGGAAGATGCAGAGACACCCCCCTTGAAGCTGAAGTGCAGAATGAAATCTGGGTTTAACATCTAGTTTAATCCTTTCTTTGCAGGGGATAGGGCAGAAGGGGCTGAGAACAAGACAAGCGACAGAGTGAACAAGAATAGGAGCAGCAACAGGAGCAGCTCTGCTGAAGGGTTGGCTTTGGATAACCGAATGAAGCAGCTCTCCCTTCAGTGCATGAAAATCAAAGAGGGAATATGCGCAGGCAGAAAAGCTGCCCAGATTGGCTGAGTCCTCCTTGTGCCCTGTCCTGATTAATGGGAGTATAAATATTTACATGTGAACTTCTAAGTGTTTGAAGAACGTTGTGCCAATAATATATGCCAAATCTTAAGCGTTTGCTCTAAGAATTTAAAACTGCACTAAGAAGTCTAATTGATCTGGAGGGCTGAAGTTTTTATTCAGTAAATCCTTTGTAGGCTGGACAAGTTATCAAATGTTTAAGCTGTGCTCATATTTCACAGACTTTGTGAATTGTTTTGTAGCAGGCTGGCTGAAGCAATAACTCGTAATGTTCCCGTGTAAATTCATGCCAGTGGGGGATATGAAATTCAAGCCAGACATTTGCAGAGAGCAGTTTGGCTTCAGTTTTGTAGAATGAATGAAATGCTCTTTAGATACAGTGGATCTCTTGAGTATAAGTGGCATATTCTTTAAACATCTGTATTTGTCTGTATGATGCTGACACCGTACAAAGATTTTGTATACGGGATGCTGTTGCATGTGTGGGGTCTGAGCCTTCACTCTTCCCTTGGTGCTCACAGAAAGGACAAGGAGGAGTCGCCTGTAAAACTGACGGAGAGACAGACGGACAGAGAGGGATGGCAACAGCCAGCAGTGGTAGGCCCTTTCCAACCACCTTCCCAGCTGCATGGGACTCCGAGGGTGATTCCAGTGACCAAAAAGAGTCGATTGGCCCCTTGCCCTTCCCCTCCCCTTCCCTGAGAATTGAAGTATTATTTTTCAGCACTTTAAGTGTTTTGGGGTTGTTTGGTTTTATTTTCTTTTGCTCGAAAATGGGAGTCATAGATGTTTTCAGGACAGTTCTGCTAAGGGATTTGCCCTTGAAATATGCATGAAGAAAGGGATTGCCAGTGTAGATTGCCAGTGTGTTCTTACGCGTCTCCGTAGGTCGTACTGTGTGGGGTTTATAACTGTTACAGGGACTTGGGTTTTTAGTAGGCCCTACAGAAAATGTTCAGTGGAACTAGAAAGGGCACAGGCATGTTTTGCCAGCAGCTGTTAGGCAGTAGTAGTGTCTGGTAATTATGCTAATAAATGGTAGTAAAAATCCTAGGACTCTTTGGTTTCGGTGGCTAAGCATTTCTGAAAGCACCACTTTATCCAAGATGTCACATTATATTGTTAATTTGATGGGAATTTTAGTATCGCCCCCAAGTCTTTTCTATTCTATGTTTTTGCAGTCCTGTTGTATTTTGTCCCTGCCACAGCTTGTGTATCTATTCTCAATGTAAAATTCTTCACACTACAGTAAACATTTTTGTTTTCCACATTTCATTTTGTGTCTGTGCAAGCTCAGTGCATCTTGAACGCTAGGAACTGACTCCTACAGCAAGTGTAGCTGTTAAATACCCACTTCCAGCTGAAGACTGAGGCCTGGTGTCACTCTAGTACTGGATTCCTCTGCAGTGTGTGGACAGCTGTTGTCTCCTTCCAGCTTCCTGGATCCCTGCACATGTGATTCAGATTTTGTTTGGAACTGCATGAGCTCAGAGCTATAGTATTTTCCAAACCCCCTTAGCAGGCAGAAATGAGGAGGGTGCTCTGCAAGGTGCTGTCAGACCACACAAAACTAGAGGTAAGGAGACTTGTTCTCATAAAAAAATTATATTCCACATTATAGCTGTTAAGCTGTAATAGCTTTAAATATTTATACATTTACATCTTGGACCTGAGGGCTGAACTCTGCCATTACTGGCATTGCCCAGTCCACTACATGTTTAGGAAAGAAGGCTGTGGTTCCAGCTTCTGATGTGACTTGGGCAAAAGCTGGGGTTGACAGTCTCAAATACAGAATTAAAAGCAATACTAAAATACATTCTATTAGATGTTTGTACTGAAATGAGCACAGTTAAGTAGTTTTCTGTGCTGCATCCAGCTAGAAAAATAAGCAGAGGTAGTTGTGGTTGAATGTCTCATTTTTGCAGACTTGCCCATCCACCCTTATTATGTCTTTCTGAGCTGCTTGAGGGGATTGATGGTTGGTTTTTTAACCTTTCTTGCTAACAAATTTCCACTCACTTTGCCAGTTCTGGCTGGGAACCCGAACTCCCTGCACTGGGGCAGTGAATGAATTGTATGCTCAGTTGTGTGCACTGCCTGACACACGTGCTGGTTGTGTTCAGCTCCCAGCAGGGTACAGCCACTGATCAGGGACACGAAAGGCATGGAACCCTCCTCACCCTCCCCTGCACACCGTGCTGCTGTAGGAGTTAAGGATCTTGCTGCAGCCTTCTTCCTGTGCTGACCCCCAGGCTTGCCAGGTAAATCACCCTTCAAACGTGCAAGTAAACACACAACTGCTTGCCTAGTAAATTAATGGAAAACTCATTTTATTTTAAACTTCATAAAAGCTGTAATTATAAATGTGACAAATGAAGATACATCACTGTGAAGTCCAGGCAAACAAACAGGCTCTCTCTGGTCACTTTTCTTACAGAGCTCTCTGCATTCTGAAGTATGAGAGTAGCTGCCTTCATGGGTAAAAAAATAAGCCTCTGGTGTATCAAAGTGTATGTGACCACTTAAGTGGCCCTGAAATGAGAATGTGTAAAGCAAATGTTAACCTCGAATCTCCTACAAACCTACTTCTCTTTGGTAGTATAAAACAATTTAAGTGTCCTTTCTGACCAAGTGATGCAAACCTCTCCTATATGTATATAAACTTAATTCTACAGAGCCAGCCTTTCAAACCGTGCCCAGATTGTGTGGTCAAGTTCATCATTACTTGTAATGAAACAGTCACATGAAATTTGCATCAGGGAACAAGGGCTGAACCCCAGACTCATGGAGCAGAAGCTGTTGGTTGCCCTCATCCATGGTACCATGTGTCACTGAGACTCTGAGAACCAACAGATCAGATTAAGCAAGGACTAACCTGTCTCTGCCTGGGGTGTCACCCTGAACTATGAACAGCAGCATTACAAGGGCTTGTATGGAGCTTTACAGGAGGATTTTTAAAAGCTACACAGAAAAGGACTTGCAGTAAGAAAGGAGAGGGTCAGAGCTGCAGAAGGGTCTATGTCAGTTATCCCACTGGTGGAGAATTTTAGCACTTCTCTGTAAGTCATCTTCCTTTAGTGAACTAAGGAGAGCAGGATGCTCATTGGGCTGGTTTATGAGGATTTCTATTTTAATGTTTAGGAGCTTGAATTGTGAGAGAAACTTAAGGGCCAAGAGCTGCAGAACTGTGTGAGTGGCCACACAGTGACCTTTGTTGTGCAGCTGTCTCAGCTGGTGCCAAGCTCTCCATTCTGAAAGTCATGCTGTGTGACACTTCCATGCTTCTATCAGCATGCCCTTCTCTGTCATATGGATCAAAGAAAAGCTAAATGATGTAGGGGGAGGAAACACTTAATGAAGACACTGGCCTGAGGCTGTTAACAATCCCAAGGATCAGTTCACTTTCCAGTAACTTTCCAGATTTATTTGTGAAAAAAATATAGAAGTATGTATCTGACAAAAAAGATCAAAGCAAAGATTACACAAACTTTTTTTTTTTCTAAGAAAGCTTTGTTGTAAAATAATTTACTAGAACCAAAAGCTGTAGACTAGAATTTCTAAGAATCTTTTGTATTTCAAATACTGTCCTGTACCTGAGGGGAAATGCAGGGTATTCCAGGAGCCTGGGTAGGTGCAATAGGTGACTTGTGTTACAATGGGCACTGAATCTGGTACAGTTCTGGGGATAAGCCCAATGCCCTGACTGTTCTCTGTAAGGAGTGGTTATGTGGCCAGGGGAGGACAGGAGCCTCTGTGCCTGGGGTTCAGAACGTGGTGCATTCCCTGCTGTTAGTTCAGCACAGGGTGGAAGCTGGGCCTTGTTTCTGGGTCATCCAGCATAAGCTGTGCTCACAGGGGAAAAAAACAAAACCAGAAAGACAAGCCCCTTCTTCCTGCAGAGTAGAAACCAACTAAAGAAGAGCAGATTTTACTGCACAGATTTTCCTGCAGGCAAGTCCCCAGCTTAGTCTCAGAGAGCAGAGGAGGTGCAAGAACTCAGCCCTGAAGGCAGCAGTTCTGACACCTGCCCTTCCTACTGCCAAGAAAATAAGATACTCAGACTTTGTGTCAGCCTCTAACTTCAGAGGTGATAAATGATAAATACATACAGGAGACCAGGTAGTCCTAGCCCAGCTGGTCACTGAGAGCACTGCAGTCAGAAGCATGTCTGTGCAGAGGCCTGTGCCCTTTCAAAGCCAGCAGTCTGATGAAGGAAAGGAAAGCAGAGGATCCAGTACTTTCTGCAGAGGGCTAGCAGCAGACTCCTGTGGGGACAGTTTTAGCCCACAGATATTTCTGGTGTTCCTACAGCACATGTGCTCAGCTTCCCAATGACAAAATAGCACCTGTGCTCTAAAATAAGATTTAAATGACACCTTTTTTTGCTTGGAAAATTACCAAACCAACCTGAACAGTAACTTTCTAGGGCTATTAGAAACACTCTTCCTAAATTGTCATAGATAGTGGAATTTTAAGCCTGCCATTTGCAGAAAAACAAAATAATACATTTTGAAGGTGAGGCAGTTAGTATTTAAATAGTATTTAGTTAGTATTTAACTTGGTTATCTTTAATCCTCTTCTGGTACATGATATGGAGATCTCCTAAAGGAAAAGCACAGAGAGCAGGCTTCTAAAAAATCTCATTCTGCACTAGTGTCACTGTTTCTTAAGATCTCTGACCCTTGTGTGGGTGACACTGGCCAAGCTCAGGAAGAAAGGCCCCTTTCCAAAGCTGTCTTGTATAATGGGAGCAGCAAGAGCCTTTCTGGGTGCCATGGCTTATGAGGGGGACAGGTTTAAATGATCCTTCCTTTACAGGCTGAACACTTCTGAAAAGGAGGAGAATAAACCATTTTTCCTCCACGGGGCTGCTGCAGGTCCTTGTGCCAGCTGCACTCCTGCCTCCCCAGGCAGACACTGAGGCTTTGATGCAGCCTTTGGGTGAAGACCTGCCACCCTGCTCCAGGAGGGGGGTGCTGCCTGGGATTACTGTGGCCCTGGAGCCAGCAAGGGCTTACAGTGAGCAGAGAGAGTGCAGAGAGCAACTTGTGCTGCAACATCATGTGCTGAAGTAAAAGCAGATCTGCAATAGCAGTGCTCCAAGTACTTGCAGCAGGAGTGAGGCCAGTGCTTTGCTTTTAGAAATAGCTAAAGCCAGATCCTTCCCTTTACCCCTCTATACATACTGGAGAGCAGTTGAGAACATCAGTCTCCTGGAATACTACACACTCAGCAGCAATAACTGTACATTGAGATGTGAGAATCAGTGCTGGAAATATTCAAGATAGCAGCACAGCTATGTAGGAAAAGCTATTTGATCCTGAGACTTAATAAGCAGAATACACAAGAAAAATTTTCTTACATGTTTACTTTTTAAGAATAAAATCTTAAACCCACATACCCTGCATTTTGGAGAAGAGAATTTCCATGTTAGTTTTCCTTTTAACTCACTAGACTTTGATTTGAAGTGTGGAAAAACTGCAATAAATAGAGTTCTGCCAGTTCATTTGAACAGAAGCATTTTAGCCCCTCCAGGAGCCTGCTGCACAGTGCCCACTCCAACCCCACAGCAACTGTCTACCACAATTAACTGGACAAGCAGCTTCTCTGGGCTGCAACTTAGAACATCATTTTCTTTATCCATGTGTGGTAACAGTAGTTCACCTGTTCTCACAGTGTAGGACAGGTCAAAGCCACCTCCTTAAGCTGTAACACACAGATCTGTCTCCTCACTGCAGCTGTGACACCTTAAGAGAAGCAGTACTGTTAAAATCTAAGAAAAAAGGGCCCTCTTGTTGAGGCAGGAATGTGGTGGGGATAATGTTGTAAACTCCAGCAAAAATGTTATCCACTTCCAAGTAGCAAAATCCACACCTACAATAAAAGAAACTCCCTGTTAGAACTAAGATCTGAAGTATGTTTCAAACCTCTGAGACTTGACTGAGTATTAATTACCTGTAGTCACCACTGCTCTTCTTCTGGAACCCATGGGAACCAGGATCTCCTACTGTTGAGACCGTGATGAGTTCAAAGCCAACGCTGTACTGCCTGCAAGTGACATGACACATGTATTCAAACCTACACCAATAAGAACTGGAAGACAGAGTTTTGTCACATTTGGGACAGAAACATCATGTTACACTTCCCATGACATGAATGCACTGGAATTTGGGACAGTTTGGCTACTGCCTGTTAACACAGGTGAGCAGCTCCCCTGCCTTGTCTGCTGCTTTGTGTACAGCTTTGCAAAGGACAAGCTGCCTGAGTGTAGGGCAGGTGCTGCTGGTTAGAAGTGCTGTGCACTGGTATTTTGAGGCAGATCATGATTTTTACCATGGGAATTTCCCTGCACAGTCTAATCTATAAGGCACTGACATCCAATACTTCTGGGCCTGCCAGTGGCAGAGTAAATGGGCTTTCAGAGCTGGTGACTGCACAGGCTCTTGTCTGAGAGCCTGTAAGGGTTTAGTATCCTGCAAATCAGCACTACTACAAAAGAGAAGGAATTATGATTGTTATTAGTTTCAAGAGGAAGGAAAAGTCCTTTGCACCTTCTTCTTTCTGTGCAAGGCCTAGCTCTACTCAGACTCCAAAACTGAAGACGACTCCTGCTTTCCTTGTAGGTGAAGGATTTCCTCAGTATTCAGGTTTAAATGTCTATTAATAGTGAAGTTCAAAACATAAATAATACTACACCTGAGCCACCTCCCATTCCGCATCTCCTGGAGTTTCAGGGAGCATCCCCCCTGCCCATGGAGGACACTGCAAGGCTCTGTCTGTAGCACGTGACACTCTTGCTAATTCTTTACAAACCTTGGGCCCCGTAGTTCAATGAGTAAAGGTCCATTCTTGTCCAGCTGGAATTGATAAATGGGGTTATTTTTGTAGGTGTCTCTGAAATTTCCACACCCTCCAGCACTGTGACCTTTCCACTGTCCATTCACCTGAAAGAAGACAAAAGGACAAAAACCACTTTATATCCTGAGGATTTGTGTTGCTTATTTATCCACATGCACAAGACTAGAGGCTCTTCTCACTTCAGAGGTCACTGACTTTAGTCATCTCTCTGAATTCTTCAAGTGAGAGTAGCAGTCTCACGGGTATTCAGAAGTTTCACTGCAGTCCCCCATCCACCTTCATCAAAGCCTTGGGTCCCTCAGAAGTGTACAGTGTTTTTTCAGCTTACATTAAATCAGTAACAAGTGACTGTACAAACAGCATCTAGAACTTGCCTTTTATTTGAATGCTAGACAGACTCCTTCCAATAAATAATTAGCAGGAGAAACCCAGATAATTTTCTTTGGAAACATCCTACAGCATGAAACAGGTGTCCTGCCTCAAACAGACTGGTCACCTTCAGTGAGTTTTTGAGCTCTTAAAGCATTCCCTCACACCAAGCCCAGAGAGGTTTTAAGCCTGTAAGGGTTTAAGAGCTAAGGGCTAAAAAGGACAGTGGTTTCTGGAAGAACCAAGGGAATCATCTCGCTGTTCCCAGGAGTGTCTCTAGCCACTTGCCTCTCCTGTTCTCCAGGACACCAGCTCCAGAAATAATAGCTGGCACCGTGCACTGCCTGGATCTGCCAACATCCACAGAAAGCCACATAATCCTTGGCTTCAGGCATGACTGTCCTCAAAATGGACATGGTGGCTCAAACTTGCCTTGTTCCCCATTTCCTGAGGAATTTACTGTTTGAACACAAGACTTGTGTCTCTGGTGGGATTCCCCAAGGTATGCATGGTAAAGTTAACAGCTGATGGCTCATTCTTTCTTCAGTATAAAATTGGCAATACATGAAAAGACATTCAAGCTACTTTATCCTGTGAGTTCCTGGCTATTTATACTGCAGCTAAAGGTGTAACTGCAGCTCATGCTGATGGCTGAAACACAAACAGCAGCTGGCCCCAGAACTGCTTGGGCATCTGACTTCATTTCAGTCAAGGTCTTTGCTCTTACTGGTGCCATCGATTTTCCATCCCTGATTTTATCCCATCATGCCAAGAGTTTTTCCAAGCACACCATGCAGTTCTCTCAAGGGAAATGAGCAGTGCTCTTGCAGGGTCTTTACAGTAGCACCAGCACAGTCTGACCTCTGCAGAGTGATTCCATATGAGGGCACAGGTTGTTCTTCTAAAGGCCAGGCTATTCTACAAGGGCTTTACACAGTGTGTATGCAGTGGTGCAGCTACAACCCCCCACTCTGTGGTGGAGGTGGAATGCTGGTGAAAGTGAAGCCACCACCCAAACAGAAGGTGTGAGCAGAGCAAGCCCAAGGACCTCTGTGTCAGTGGGAATTACACTGGAGCACAGCTACTTGTCCAGCAAACCACATGTTAACTTACAGACAGCATTGGTCTCCTGCTAATGATGCTTACATTAAGCTTAATTTTCATTTGTTAGAATGTGGCCTAAGATGGCATTTTATAATACATAAAAATATATTTTCAAACTTTATACATCTCAAGTATGGAAAAGACAAAGCAGAATTATTACCCAGTGCCCCATAAAAGAAAATATTTCTTTACCCGTTTGGAAATGGTGTAGGGTGTAGGAATCTTGGAAAAGGTGAACTTGCACAAGGAATACACCTGTGTGGTAAAAGAAGCAGCTGGTCACACATCCATTTTGCACTTTTCTTATGAAATCTTGACATATTGAATTAAAAAAAGCAGATTTGCCTACACATCATTTTTAGATAGTTGTCCACACCTCTGTTACTCACCAGATGACCCTGTCTGAAACTCAGAACAGCACTGGGGCTGACAACACTTAGATCTCCTTCATATTTCTTAAAGAAACAATCTGCATTTTACTCATGTCAGTGACAGAGAGACACCTAGCACTGATCACAACATGACACATCAGTTAGAGAAAACCCCAGTACTGAATCCAAGGGCTTCAAGAAGTCAAAAAACCCCCTTTTAAATCTTAACTGGAATCTCAAATAGGCTTATTTTGGATACACAAAGATCCAATGCTCTGCATGTACACAGATATTACATTTTTATTCTAGGAAATGAAAATGTTTTTTTCAGCCAATTTCATTATGAAAACCACACAGGCTGTATTGTCTTAACTACAAATGGGCAACATCATCAGACACTTCATCCAGGGGTTCTGCTCCACCATGTCTAGCCTCCCTCCCACAAAACCATCCATTCAGAAGGACACTTTAAATCAAGCTTGCAAATGAAGGATATTTAATGGTCAGTACCTACCCTGATGGTGTAATGGATGGTGTTCTGTTTCTCATACTGGGACACCACTAAAGTAAAGGTGTGTGTCCCTGGAGAGGTCAGCTTTATCTTGGTCAGGTAGTGAGGGCTGTTGATCCGAATGCCATCAATATACGGAGGAGGATCCGCTGCAAAAGGAAAGGATCAACACTTCTGCACTCAGAAAAACCCCCAGCTTCCTAAACTTCTTCACCATTTCAGTACCAGTGAATTTTGCCAGGAAAGTCAGAGTGTTGGTACTAAGGTTAAAATATAACCAGACCTGAGTGCTTTCAAAAGAACAAAGCCCCTGGAACTGCTCAGCCAAAGGACAGAGAAGAGTAGCTGCCACTTTCAGGAGAGGTGCAGCAGGGATGTCAGCTACTCAGGGTGGTCACAGAGGGCTAAATGCCTTTCAAGAATACTGACCTCTTAGAGTGAGGCATCTAGTTTCAAAGCAAGAAGTGCCTTTCCACAAAATTCTTTGCAACTTTTTGTTTATTTCCAACATCATCATCTGGACAATGAAGGTACTCACCTGGATAGTAAACTTTCTTCCCATCTGTCTTGTATACAACCATGGTAATGAACTCCCGATTGTGTGCAAAGTCATCCTATCAAAACACAAATCAGGCAGAGTTGTGCACTTCTGTGGCAGGGGAGTGATGCTTAAGCAGACTTAGTTTGCATTCTGCTAGCCCCTACAAGCACCACATGGCATGATCTGACACTTGTGTTCACTGAGATCCCTCATCCCATGCTTCCAAAAACATATCTGAAATAACCAGCACTAGTTCTGCTTACAACAGCTCAAAGTTATTTCATTAATTTCATGGTGGAGACTATCATCACCTTACTCAAATATTTACTGTGGACCTACTTCATCAGTCTGCTACACAATTATCTGCTGAATTTACAGTGTATATGTACAAATGGCTGTACCTACTGTAATGTGAAAACATAAGCAGTGATCTTCCAACACAGCAAGCCATACAAAAACATTTACAGAAGATACTACAGGCCTCAGAATACAGAAAATGTAGGAAAAAGACCTTGTCACCTTATCTGTGATGTGCCTGCTGAGCAGGACCCAGATGGCAGCACCCCCCTGTGGGCACTGGACCTCCAGGCGGTACTGGGGGTTGTTGGCCAGGCTGTAGGCATCCTTCACCGGGCCCTGCTTGGCATCCCACGTGCTGAAAGAACCCAGGCACAGAACCAGATCAGCCAAACACTGATTTCTGCTTTGAAAACCAGCTCCAAACCCTGCAGAGATACAGAGCTACCCATTCCCAGTAACACACAGACAGCTAATGTGTGACTGGAGTCTGTGACATGATACATCAGTGTCAGAAGAGGAGCTTGCAATTTGGGTTTATAAATTACTTCACAAGTGTGGTAATCAAAAATGCTCCATCCCTGCAGACTGGCTGTTTGGTGTGATGACTGCAACCACGGAAAGCACAGAAAAGGCTGAGCTGTTCTGGGACTGCACACACATTAATTATGGAGGGGAAAACACCAATGCTTTTGTAACTGTGAGACTCCACATGCCAGCTATGGTTAGTTCCCAAAGCTTACCAAACCTTTTACTCCAGTTTTTTTATTCAGATATTTTTTTCTTTTGGGGTGCCCAAATGAAGGATTAAAAAAAATTATATTCAAGGTACCCTATTGCAAACTCTGCCTGTATCAAAAATACAGAAACCTTGCCTTCTGAAGCCAAGACACACACTTATGCTGAACTGGGTGACAAAAAGCCTGAATGTGAGAGATACCAAGTAGGAGACAGGGATGTGTTCAGAATCAGGCAAGGAATATTCCTTATGATAACTACAACTGGTGAAAAACAGAATTAAACTACTGCAGCATCAGTGAACACACCCTGAAAGACAACATGTGGCATGAATGACTTGAAACTGGCCAGGAAAATGAATTCCAAATAAAAACTAGGTCACTCAAGCACTGTCTGGTCACTGCACAAAAATCTGATCTCTATTCCAATAGAGATGTGGGACTGAGGTCAGAGAATGGTTACACAACCTTAAGCCCACAGCAACATTGCAAAGGTCACTGGAGCATCAGTGACAGCACAGAACTAGTCAAAAACAAAGGCCAGGTGGAGAATTTAGCTGTGCAAAGTCAGGCTCAAGAGAGCATGGCTGGAGTTCAGCTTTCCAGCTGTAACTAGAAGAATGGAAGGAAGCACCAAATCAGAACAGTGTGAGACACTGAAACACAAGTTCTCTCTCTTGCACTAACCTGTGAATACACGTTGATTCTTTAAAAAGGCTTGGGTTCCAACTCAAATAAATAACATCGAAGTACTGGCACAGGTCCTCCCAGGAAATCCAGAAAATGCCTGAAAAGGAACATACTGTTACTGCTTCCTACCCAGCCACTTGGATTTTACTTTTCAAAAGTCTCTTTCCAGGCAAATGACATAACTTATACAAACCAACATTTCTGTAAAGCTTGGTAGGAATGTCTGCATTGCCCAAATCTCTAAATTTAACCTTAATCCCCATAACAAACGAGCTGAATCAAGGAAAACAAGTTAGTCTCTGCTTATCATCAAGACTTTCCAAAGCTGTCAGAACACTTTCTGTTCTCAAGCACTAAGCAGACAGCATGAGACATTCTGTTGTGTTGCAAAAGACATCACTAGGTGATGTATTATATTCTTACATTTAAATCCAAAGTTTTCCTTATGCATTTGCACGAGGCTTATCAGTACTGGTGTCATTCAATGGGTTTGGATGTGTGCTGTTGCCAAAATCGAGTGGCAGTGAACAAAGGGCTCCCTCCCAGACAGGCAGACAGCACTAGGGCACTACAGAAAGAGTCTGAGCTAACTCCACCTGCAGTATTCCTGAGCTGCCAGCAGCCTGCCCTTCCAACAGCAGCCCCACAGGCATTGCCTAGATGCTGCACTCTGCTCTCGGGGCTGAAGATGGACAGGACAGTGCTGGGCATCATTCCACAGAGCCTCCCTGGAAAACCAGAGTACCACCACTGTCCCAAAGACAGAGCTCATCTGTTCTTACGTCCAGAAACAGAGCTTATTTAAAGATTTGTGTGTAGATATATTAATGTAATGCAAGGGAAAAACAACAAAAACATTTACCTCCAGTGCATAACCTCAAATACAGACTAATTTAAATACTGATTACAGCCAGCATGTTGATACATACTGCAAGTGATGGAGAAAACAACTCACAAAAGTCTATTTGCATATTAAGAAGCAGCATTAATTGCAGAGCTCATTGTCAGAATGTCTCATCAGTCAGTGACTCAGATGTATTGAACAGCCCAGATTACTTATCCCCCAGACAAACCTGAATTGACAGATTTAAATAAACAAATACTTTCTAAATTCTGGGGCTGTTTAGTTTCTAGTATTTCTTTTATTCTCCCTCTCCTTGTGCCTAAACAGCTTCTTTACACCTTCCCACAGTGATACACCACAAAGGTCTGGATTATCTGAAGAGATAGTGACTTTTTAGACCTTATAATTACCATTGTCTATTTTCTGAGCTGTCCTTGGATCAAAATTCAAGTATTTTTGTAAATCAGGGGTCCAGTTTCTTGTGTCATTTTCACTGTATCGTCCCTTCCAGCGTAAGTGGCTCCAGGGATTCTTCAGCTGAAGGAATCGAAGTCCCTAAAGAAATAAATACAAAATAAAACTTCTGGATTAATCTTGCCAAAGTATTGTTTATGTTTACATTAACATGGAATATGGACCAACAGGTCAAAGAAATACAGCATCACTAAGTTTCCTGGGATTTCCCAATGGTGCTCAGTGCAAAATAAACTATTAATCATTAACTAAAAATCACTAGCTACCCATCACAGACAGGTTTCAACCAGGCATCTGAAAATACCCTCAGTTTTACTTGATACCTTATATTCTCTTATATCCAGGACAGCATATGCATGGGTTGGAACTAAACCCCATTTTTCTCCTTCCTCTTCAGACATCACCCCTGTTGCTGTTGTGATGAGGACATCTCCCTTGTGAAACCTGTTCAACAACAGGCAAAAAGCTGCTTTAATTAAAATCTCACGAGTTTCAAACTAACATTTGCCAGACACTGTAAGAAACCTGAAGAATGAGTTCATGCTTCTAACTTCTTCAGGTGTTTACCCTAAAGCTTTGCATCCCCAGCACAGGCTGAATTTTCAACACGTTGCTGAGTTCTGCAAGTGTTCTGCACAATCTCTAGTAGCACCAAAATGCTATCAGAGGATCTGTGGTGACCATACTGCTTTTGCAGCTACTACACAGCAAGGGTTTTAATGACATAGGAGAGAACCAACTCCTACCTCTGATAGAGCATTCTGAAAGTGCTGTCCTTATTGAAAGCCTGATTGTCAGAGTGCATAGCAATTCTCTCAGGTATCCAGCCAGTCAGTGCATGGAGATCAATATTCTGAAACACAAACATTCAAAGGAAATCACAGCAGATCTACAAGTGTATGATACCTGTATGCAAACTGTAAATCAAGTATGCACAGGTTACAACACAGCTCTGCACTTCATGCAATACCATCAAGTACAGCTAAACATTTTTGTGAAAGAAAAAAACTGAAAAAAAAATATTGAGAAAATGTCAAATCCAATACTTTCCTCCCCCAGCAATTCATCTATTTCACAGGAAGGAAAGCTATTTGACTCAAGATTACTGGAGTGGAATTTTTGCCTCTTAGAAATAATCTAGCACTTACAGAATTTGATCCAGGAAAGTCATATCCTCCCATGACCTTCATATAAGCCTTTTCTATGAGTGATACCCACAATTCATTCTTGTTGTTAGAATAAGAGCAGAGAAGTTCCCCACTGTGATCAACAGGCAGCTGGTCATCAATGATTACCTGTGCAAGAGAAACAAAGGGAAAAGCATCACCATGCTAATAAAGGATTTTTGGAAGTCTTTAAAAGCAAAACCAAACTCATTAATAGGCAGCTCATCAGATACAGCCAGAGCTCACTGTTGCTCTCACATGTGGACAGCTCTATCAACCCTGCACTGAACACAATGTTCTGCAGCCAGCTCTGCCTTGCCCTGCTCCACTGGGTGACCTGGGATCACCTGCCAGGTTTACCCCTGCCTAGCACAAGCCTGGTGCCAGTGCTCTCTTGGCCAGCATCTGGTATCTACTGGAAAAGGCAGCTGCAGGCATCTCCTCACTGAAAATCTGTGGTCATCAGAGCTACTCCTCCATGGTCATTCCATTTATAAATACAAGGTACATCATTTTGTTTCTGTGTGGTTTTCTTAATTCTTTTAAGCAATATAAGGATTTTTAAATGAATTTAATGTAAGTAAGGCTATTTTCATGCATGTCTGTAGAAGAAATATTTCCATTCTATTACATCCTTCACAACCAAAATGAATCCCAAAAGCTTCAACAATTGAAAACTACTTTCTAACAAAACTTACCTAAGTGTTGGCTATGCAAACACAGCTTCACAGTGAAGCACACCCAGCCTTCAAAATATAGGACTTAAACAGTAACAATACTGTAACCCCCAAATCATTTACCTTTCTAGGCACACCATTGATATGAAGCTTCACCATGTATTTGCCACATGGATTATATTCTGGTTCTCCTTTCTTATTCTGAGGGTAAATTATACTGTTAAAAAACAAAACAAAACAAAGAAGACTCTGACAAATTGTTTGGCTGTACACACACACACTGATAACAATAAAAGTGGAATTCACATAGTCTGTTTCTGGAATTTACACAACATACATTTCAAATTTTCAATGAAAGAACAACTCAAATTTAGTAAAAATTACAGTGATGTCCAAATAGATTTTGTTTTTCAGGCCTGGCTCTTGCTACAGTTTTCTTCTCAATATAGTAACAAAAATAACATAAGTATCTTAATAGTTTCTCCAACAGAAGCAAGGCAAACAGATTTATCTTACTATTAAACAAACAGTATTTACATATCTGTAGTATAAATAATTTGCCTGAATGACAAGTCAAATATTTGAAGAAGATGACAGTGAAGAGCTCACTGCTCTTGAAAAGAGTCCAAGTTCAGTTCTAACAAATACAAGCTCAGTTCTAATGAGTACAGATTAAAACAAAAAAAATCCATGAACAACATTCACACCCTGGTCTGGCAACAGGTTCCCAGCAGAGTCTGCTAACCTGTGCCCAGTGTATCACAGGCACCAGTCGAGTGGAACTGAGGCAGTGCTGTTAGCACTGATTGTGCACTGAGGCAGTAACATGGAAGGTAGGAAAAAAAACTTATAAAGCATTGTAAGTAAAATTGATATTAAAAAACAACCAAAACTTTCCAAACTATTTAATGTTCTCAAAGCACATCTGAAGTGTCTGTACACACACCTCTAGACACTCCAGTGTCTGTACACACACCTCTAGAAAGCTGAAGCACTAAAGCCACGTGAGTCCCAGGAATATGAAGGTGAAACAAATGCTATTTCTGTGTCCAGCTGCCACAGAACATACTTCAGAGCCTTGGCAGAGCTAAGTCTGAAAAGGTTTTAGAAGGCAACAGCTCCTTACCTCGTGATCAGTTTTTTGTTGTATCTTCTTTCATATGCTGCACTGATAGCTAGTGATGCCACGAAAGAACAGTCTGACACTATTGTCTGCACAGAAGAGAACAACGTGAGGACATTCCACACAGCAGCTGCAGTGATGCCATCTGTGTGCTTATTTAACCTCACAGGAGCCAAGGAAAGCACTCTCATACTTGGGGGGTTCTTTTTTGAACAGCAAGATCCCCTATCCCCTCACACACTTCTCTTTAGGGACACTTTACCTGCTTGATGCTGAAGCTCGACACGGTGTAAATCATGGTGGGGTTGTTTGTTATGTCATCAGGACGCACCCACTTGGCAAACATTGCTCTCTGCTTGGGAGATAAGGGTAACTTCCCACACTTGTCACTAGATGTAAGAGAGAAAAACGTAGAAGTAAATCAACAGCAGCTTAGTAAAGCTTTTCATGGTATATCCAGTCATATATATGGCTGATACATGGTGCAAAATACAGAATAACAGCTTTGTACACAGAGCTGTAAAACAGCTTCAAAAAACACTACTGCAGAATCGGGAAACAGACCCAAACTGCCAGCTCAGCCCAATTCTCCAAAAAGCCAAATGCAGTGTTGTCCTTCCAAAGCCTTAAGGCGTCAATGCAGAAGCACTGCAGAGCAGGGCTAGCTGACATTGAACAGTCAAGATCAGCCTGGAAGAAGTACCAGTATTTAAACACCTGTCCCTGAATCACTCTTAGAAGCCCACTTAAACAATTTTAAACTCAAAAAACCCACAAATACCAGCTGTGGGAAAGCTTTGGATATCAAAGTGAAGTTCAGCAATTGAATCACACTTACGAAAATGGCATTGGGAAGGCAAAACGTTCCCTCAGATCAACACTCATGAAAGGTACATACTCAATGCCATTAATTTTTGAAGTCTTCCTGCAAGTCATAAGAAAAACAAAATTACAGTTACAAAACTTTCTATCATCATTCAGAGACTAAGTTTCAAAAGGTAACGACCAAGTTAGTTTTTAAAAAGGAACAAGGCACAGCAAAACCAAGATATTCCACCTATCATAAAAATCACAGCAAAAGGGACTGGATGCAACAAAAGTCACAGTCCCACAAAATGCTACACTTTCCCAGTTTCCAGTCCTTGTACAAGTTATGAAAACAGCTTTTTATCTTGACATCTCAAGAGACAGATCTTTCAGGAGCTCAGTCAGGGAGGCTATGTGTAACAAAAGGAAGGCTATGAAAAAATAATCCTGGCTGTCAGTTTCAAGAAACTGTACCCCAAATACATGCTCGAAATATGTGCTGTGAATAAAAGCAAATAAAAATTACATTACTGTAGAGAACACAGGAGTTTATACTGAAGTGCAGGGAATAACAGATTGGGGTCTGTAAGAGGTGGTTTTCCAGTCTCTGTTCCTACACCTCATACTTAACTGTTTCAATCTCCTGTGTAAGACACACAAAGGATGTGAGCACAAATGATAAAACATTGGAAAAGCCAGTCTTCAGCTTACCTGAGCACCTCAATCTCCTCTGCAGTGTACCTCTGACCCTGAGATTCACTAGCTTGTACTGCTCGGATTGTCTGTGGCTTGTCATTTAAAGAAAAATCAGGTCCCAGTGGAAAGAATGTTCTGACTGGCTGGTTTGGTCTAGCTGCATTTGACTTCTCCTTCTGAGATGACTTCGATACAGATTCCTTCAGTGCCTCTGCTCTAAAGCAAATGAAAATGTGATAAAAATATAGTTATGATTCAACTATGTGCTGGGTTTACATCCTTATACAGTAAATGGAATGAACAAATGCCCAAGTTGACCAATACTGCTTTTTCCTAAGACAAATCAATTCTGATGCCAGTACTTCTTTGTTTTCCTGTGCCCAGGGCAGAGATGCTGCAGAAGAGAGCAGACACCCCAGAGTGAGAGCCCAAGACCAGTGAGTGCTGTACCCACCTATCCAGTGCTTGCCGGGCCAGCTGCTTCAGCTTCGACTGCAGACTTGCTTCTGAAGTTTCAGTGGCCTGAAGTGCAAAAGAAAAGAGAAAGCTACACATGGAAAAACCTGCAGGTTTATGGGCTCAGATATGTCAAATTCCATGCTTTTACAGCAAACAATAACTAGCTGTTTTTCCAAATTCTTTTCTGAAATAAGCAAATGTGATTTTTTTTTTAAGCAGCATAAGCAGCATACTAAGTAAGCAAGTGTAATTTTGCTGTTCTAGGGAATGCTCATAACAAAAGTGTTTTTTTTTTTCTTTTCAGAATAGGCAACACTTTATACACACACACACAAAAAAATCTTCCAGAAGAATTAACCATAATAAAACACTATGGGCAGAAAGATGACAAAAATAAACGTTAGGTATGTACTGAGCTTAGATGTGTTCCAGTTCTTTTCCCCAAACAAGTAAAAAATAATCATAGCAACGTAGAAAAAAACCCCATGTTTGAATGTCTACTTTCATAAAGCACAAACAAACAAACAAGATGGCTTGCAAGGTAAAGATCTTGTTCTTGCACATCTAAGGCATAAGCTAATTTCTGAGAAGATACCCCCCCAGACACTGAGGGTGCTACCTTCTGTTCTGTTGGGAGGACACCCATGACACCTCATGCTCTCACTTCCCTGACGTGTGGCCACTGCAGCTAAACAATCTGTGGGGGTGGCTGCTCTTGTGACACCTATGAGCAGGTTTCAGGGTCTAGCTTTGTCCCCTGACTGATTCTCCCAGGTCAACTTGGTCAGCTGAGGAAAGAAAAGGCAAGTGACTTCCACCCAAGAAACAGAACTGGAAACACCTCTGTAAGCATCTGTTTACATCTGCAAATAAATTACACTCTGGAGTTGGAAAAAAAACCAAAAAAAATCCCAAACAAAAGCAGTTGTTACTATGAGATGATTTCAGGCTAACTTCAATATATGTAATATTTGCATGTGCTGACACACCAGGAGGAACACAGCAGAGGAAAAACAGTGCTGCTGCAGTAAATTTTATGTAACAGACTGAAAATGGTCTGCTCCAGCAGCTCAAGTGGAAAAACTAGAGCAGCTCTATCAACTCTCAGTCTAGTGACATCATCAGGGGTTTCTTACCCTACATAAACCAGTCTACAGAATTCAGAGAAAAGAAGATTCTACTCTAGCATGCAGCAAAAGTAACATTCCCTTCCCAACAACAGATGTATATTTACATTATAAAAAAGGGAAAAGAAGGGAAAAAGAGACTTGGTGGAGTTACCTTATGATGGTGAGCTCTTCCTGTAATGAGTGAGTTAAGGCAACTGGACTTAAGGGAAAAAAGCAGTACCTGTAATTATAGTAATAATTTATATAATGGCCAATTTGTCCTTACCATTAATTTCAGTGTGAATTGAATTCACTTGTAACTTTCATGTTGAGCACTGAGTAATCAAGGAGTATTTTTACTAGTTTGGCACCAGCAGCCCATTATGTTTTCAGAAAGTGTTACACAAAAAAATCCCCTTAAATTACTTTCTTTAATGTAGTCAGAAGGTAATACAGCTGACACATTAGCAAGTTCTCTTCAGTTTTATCTGCTTTTAATTTCTGTTTTAGTGTGGCATTCACTCCAGGGCAAAAATTAACATGAAAAAAGTTACAGAATACTTCTGGGTTTTAGTATAATCCAGGTCAGAAAAAAAGACATAAATAATAAATTTACAGTTTTAAAAAGCAACATAACATAAAAACTAGAAGAAACACTAAAAAAAATAAATAAATGTTGAAATAAAGATTAAAAAAATACTTTTTAAAAATACAGGTACTCCATTTTTAAGCCAGCCTTTAATGGTCAGTCACTTGTGCAAGTGGAAGAATTTCTTACCATCACATAATTCCACCAAGTTAACCTGTAGCTTAACATACTGTTTTCAAACAGAGTTCCACAGCTTCTGTGTAGAGCTCCACAGCTTCCTCTGCATTGCCTTTATCATCTTCATCAAAAGCCTGGGTCACTAGGAAGTGAGCACGCTCCAAGTCCAGCTGCTGTTTTGACTTCAGAGGGTCTGTGTTCTGTGACTGAACTAAATGAAAACAGAAAGTACTTAGCTTTCTACAGCAGCAGACAGATTAAAACATCCTTAACACGGGACTGACACATTAGCAGTTCTAATGGGATGGGTAATAGATTTGTTTTCCAGCCAAAAAATTTATTTCTAGACATTGCTAAAAACATTTTTGCAAGGACAGGAAAATGCCACCACAACCACACCCTGAAGCAGAGACACTGGGATACTTCATATGACAAAGAAGGTAAATAAAATCTCATTTATACTCTGTTAAGGACAAGGATGTTTCATTGTGTAAAATACTGCACCTTTGGTGAAAACATCACCTATGGTAACACACAAGTTTCTTAGATGTTTAGGAGAGATGGCTTTGGGGGGCATAATGCAGCCTCCCCGTGTCTGAGGTTATCAAGAAAATGGATACTGCTCTTTGTTGTGGAGCAAAGAAATGTAATGAGAGCCAGTGGCTGTGAACTGAAACAGGGGAAAATCCAACTGGATATATATGAAAAAACCAATAAATCGCTAGAAAGACAACTGCACCCAGAACAGGGGCCCAGAGGCACCTGGGAATTTCTGTCCTTAGGCATTTTCAGGACCTGACTGGACCCGAGTAACCTGGTCCAAAAAATCACTGTCTACCCTGCTTTGAGCAGGAGACTGGTCTACAGACCTCCAAGATCCCTTTTTGGCCAACTGGTTTTGTGATTCCAACTGAGAGTTCCAGGTGTGCAAAAATCTGTCATTTGGGTTTAAGCACAAACACTGAAATTGGATCAAACAAGGAAACCCTTCTGAGAGCAAAGCTTCTTGTGTGTCTTCCCACAGGTAGTAACTTCACATGAATACCAGAACCCACTTGCTCCAAATCATCACACAGCTGAGACTTAGATGCAAGTTTTTATTTGCTCCTGACTTTTGCTTTCAATTCCTTTCTCAGGTTTGCTCTGCAGATATGGTTCCCAAGAATATTTAAAGGGAAAGAATGCCCACAGCCACATCCTTAAGAGGTAAGTCTCTGCTTCATTTCTGATGTATCAGAATTCAGAGCACTGATGTGCTCATTGTAGCTGTGGCCTTTCAGAAAGGCCAAGAACATTAGAGTAATGAAAGAGAGAGCAAACAACATTGATACACATACCACAACACCACAGCACTTTCCAGTCAGTTAATGAATTAGAAAGCTCCTTACCCACCTGCTGAATGGAGAGCTTGAACTCTCTCCAAGTACTCATTTATTTTTTCTTGAATGTTTTCCAAGTTGGACCCTGCCATCCCAGCATAAATCAAGGCTTGTGCAGCTTCCTGCAGGGAGAAGAATTTGAGACAAAGTTAATGTTTGCTCTGTAGAAAATTACTTTCCATAAACAGAGGGCCTGCAGCAGCCACCAGCTGCATGAAGCAAGCCCCTGCATCTGCAAAAAGACTGCACAGCTCCAGGGAAATGCTGCTGGGAAGAGCAAGTTTAAAGTCATAAATGAGATCACGTTCAATTTTGCACACATGGGACAACCTGTAAGACCATAACAAACCTTTTGAGGTTCTGGAGGGCCAGATCGTGGGGCCTGTCTATATAGCAATGCTTGGAATTAGAGGAGTGGAGTATATTTTTTTTAAGCATGCAGTGAAATCAGTTAACCTCACAAGCCACAAACTGCCTCTTCTTTTTAAATCTGCAAATTTAAGGTTTGGGGAAAAGACATCTATTCACAAATTATTTGCATTTAATATGACAATAAAGTAAACAACCTAAAATCTTCTCCAAATCAAATGCACAGAATTTTGGTTTAGAAAGTCTTTTCTTTTAGTATTACTCACCCAAAGCTATAAAATCTGGAAAGTCTACAAAATTGAAGTCTCTTAGCTACCCAAACTTTTTTTAATGTTTGTATGTACACAAAACTGGCTGTCATTGACAGTCTACTGGAAAGGCCTCCAGCTCAGAGGCACAGTATGTTACCCACATTAGGGCTTTTTCCATACTGCACAAATATGAAGAGAAACTGCCTCCAGTTGCATAGGCAGCCTATCCATTCACTACATTTATGGAGAACATACCAGGTTTGGCAGGGTTGTAATAAACAGCCAGAGCTGACACACTCTCAGAAGCATATGGAGAACTGAAATTTGTCACTCTTGAGAAGAAGGATTAAAACCTTATACCAGCAGTGTAACCAGCAGTGCTCCCCTGGGTCAGCCACGGGTCTGGTCTTGTTCAACACACTCACCACTGACTCAGGGGAGGGAACAGAGGGTTTCCTCAGCAAGTCTACCTATGATCCAAAACAGGCAGGGGTGGCTGACACACCAGAGGGCTGTGCTGCCACCCAGAGAGACCTGGATAGGCTGCAGCATTGGACAGAGGGGAATTTAAGGAGGTTCACAAGGGCAAATGTAGGGTCCTGCACCTGGGAAGGAACAACCCTATACATCAGTGTAGGTTAAGGGCTGCATTAAGAAGAGTGTGGTCAAGGAAGTTCATCTCCCCCTCTATTCTGCTCTGGTACAGCCACATCTGGAATACTGTGTCCAGCTCTGGGTTCCTCAGTTCAAGAGAGTCAGGGAATTACTGAGAGAGTCCAGCAGAGGGCAACAAAGGTGACTGGAGCATCTCTATTAAGAGGCAAGTTGAGAGATGGAGCCTGAAGAAGACTGAGAGGAGAACTTATCAATGTCTGTAAATATCTGAAGGGTGGGTGCAAGGAGGATGGGGCCAGACTCTTTTCAGTGGTGCCCAGTGACAGGAAAGGGGCAATGGGCACAAACTGGAACACAGGCAGTTCCATCTAAGCATGAGGAAAAACTTCACTGTGAGGGTGAGAGAGCCTGGAACAGGCTGCCCAGTGAGGTTATGGAGTCTACTTCTCTGGAGAGATTCCAAACCCTCCTGGATGTGATCCTGTGTAATGTGCTCCAGGCAAACCTGCCTTGTCATAGGGGTAAGACTAGATGGTCTCTAGAGGTCCCTTCCAACTCCAGTGACTCTTTGATTCTGTGAACATTCATCACCTTATTACATCATGTGAATCATCCACAGGCACAGAGAGGTCAAGAGAAGAGCAGCAACAAAACAACACAACAGTGGATTTTCAAATCAGTCCTGTAAAACCAATGCATAATTGATGTTGCTTCTGTAATTCAACTGTTTTGCCTGGTTGTAAGATGTACATATAATGAAAACAGTCTTTTATAAATTAAGCCTCTGAAGGACCAAAACAGTTGACCAGCTGCCTGCAGAGCCAGCACACAGCTGCTTCCAGTGACGTGCAACTCGGAGCTCTTAGCTGTGATCTCAAAGCTGCTACTGTTCTCCAGCACAAGCAGCGTGCCACAGCCACACTGCTGACCACCACTTTGCAACTTGCTACCTGCTGGTCAACAGCCAAACCTAGCAACAGCCTTCAGCAGTTTTGCTGAAGTCTCTGGGTGCCCAAGTAAGTTTCTGACGTTTCCACAGAGCAGCATTAGCACATTTACCATGTGCTGGTTCACACGCTGCCCTGCTCGGGGCTCTATCACAGTCACACAGCAGCAGGAAGAGAACAGCATCTGATAGCCATGGGAACTCCATTCAGACACGTTGGTCTGCTGTCCACTGGAAACAAACTCCAGCATCTCCTGTGCTTCTGCCATGAGGTCAGATTCTTGCAGAATCCAGCACTGAGCTTTCCCACGTACTTAGTAACTGCACCAGTGGGGTCTAAGCTGCTTAGAGCAATCGGTAAGAAAGTCGGTGACAGTCCAGAGCCTATCTGCACTGCAAAAAAACATGGTAACTACTCTAGTTTAACAGTGACAGTGATTCTTCAGCAGCACTATGTGCTTGTAGTCTGCAGCTAGCTTACTGCTGCCACCCGCATCTCACCGGGTGCTCTCTACTCCCAGGACGGCTGCTGGCAGCACAGTGCGGCTTCCAGACGCACACCCCGGGTCTGCAGCGTCTGTCTGAGGTTGTGCAAAACGCTCCGTGTTCACATCTCCAAGATGGAACTGAAGAGTCTGACAGGCCCGGCAGAGCAGGGGAGTGGCCAGGAGGAAGGTGAGGAACCAGCAGGGTGGAAACGTTTCTCGCCGGCTTCCCCTTTGATGCGAATTCCCGGGACGCGCCGCAGTGAAGCCCCCGGGCCCCCTCCTCCCGCACCGCAGCCCCCAGCCCCGGCAGTGCCCGTTCCCATGAGAAAACAGGCTACGGGAGCGCTTCGCAACCCGCCCGACGGATGTTACTCCTCCGAAGCCGGACAAACTTCCGCGGCACACGCCCGACCTCCAAAGGAGGCCAAGCAGCGCTCCCGTCCCCAGGGCAGGCCCGCCGAGGGCGGGGAGCGGCAGCGGGGCGGGCCGCCGACTGGGCCGGGCCGGGCCAGGCCGAGCCGGGCCAAAGCCGGGCCAAAGCTGGGCCTCCCTCCGTCCCCCGGCGCTTTGGGGGCTGACGGGAGGGGTGCAGACCGAGAAGTGGCTACAGGGTCTGAGGCCGGCCCGGGGAAGGGAACCCCGGCGTGCTACGAGAGGCGGCAGCCGCCGGCCCCCCCCGTACCTTGTAGTAGAAGACCGCTTCCTGGTAGCGCCCGCTCTGGTCCCGCTGCACCGCCAGCTGCGCGAACTTCACCGCATCCAGCTCCAGCGCGGACGGGTCCATGGCCGCCTCCTTCCC
>JANHGL010009815.1:0-10159 GCA_024611195.1 Ceyx melanurus | reverse complement strand
AGGAAGGAAGGAAGGAAGGAAGGAAGGAAGGAAGGAAGGAAGGAAGGAAGGAAGGAAGGAAGGAAGGAAGGAAGAACTCATAATTTTTATCATTAATGCAAAAATAAGTTTTGTTTTGTTAGAAAGCACAACTCCTCCATAGTCAAAATCCCACCAGATGGTCCTTCTTGCTTAGAAATAATTGATTGTATCATGATGTTATATAAAATGACCAGAACCAAGACTTCTTCAATTGGATCACAGCCCTGGTATAATACACCAAATTTTGAAGCAGTGCTTTTCATTCAGACTAGAAAAACAAGTATTTTAGAACAATTTACATCAATGCCTCTGAGTTTGTTTCACAAAATATTTCATTACACAGCTTCGTGTGAACATTTTAAACTTTAAAGGGTTTGCATTTGGAATTTTGATCCTTCCATTACCTGGAATCAGATGCAAATGCCTTATCAGTCTCCTCAGCAACATCACACTAGGGAGACAGAAACAGTTGAGAAATTGACCCTGTTTCATGTTGCTGCACACTCAAATTTATTTGCCTGAAACAATGCCTGACTTCCTCTTGTTACCTTGTGATATATGTCACATGTAATATGTATGTCCTGTAATATGTTATAGTCATCACTAGTAACAGGTGTCAGGGGGTAACAAGTTTCTCTTAAAAAATTTCCTTTTCCCTGCCAGCGGCAAAAAAGGCAGGGGGGGAGGTGCGGATGGCAGTCAGGCCAAGGGGGGCTAGCCAGGGCCAGGGGCAACCTGGACATGCACAGGGACAGGAGCGGAAGAGGAGTGGTTTCCAGAGGGTCTTCTATCGGTGTGGTTCCAGAGGAAAGAGGGCACCGGGTAAGAACCTGTTCTGTCTCCTTGGACTGAATTTCTCCAACCAGTTAGTCGCCGCAATTCTTCAGAGCACCCCCTGACAGACGTGTTGGGTTCATCTGACATTTTTCCCCTAAAACCCTGTTTTCCCGCACCCTGTGGACAGAAAGCCGGGGGGCACCAGACCCTCTTGCCTCCCACACCCTGTTGCCTGCAGCCACCCCCACCTTTACTCCCGGCAGTTTACCCAGCAGCCCACTTCTGGTCATCGAAGGTAAGGGTGACCACCAGTTTGGACTGTTTGTCTTTTCTGTTCTATTCTGCCATTCAGCATTTGCTGTTTCACATTTTGGTTTGCATTCTATACAAATATCTATATATCTATAGATAGGCATTCTTTAATAAAATTTTTGTCTCCTTATATGCCTTCTGGTCTCGCATTGCTAAATTTAAGGTAGTATCTGTCCAAAATCAGGACAACAGGCTATATGTTTCTCACTAAATTTGCAATGTTTCCAAGAGTGTGGTTTGCCAGACCTGCTCTAGTTGAGCTTTTTTTAACCTGTCTGCAACATTGTCTTGTTAAACTGTGATTCCAACTTCTGTGACTACTCAGGTGTCAATAGTTAATCTGTTTTCTTTTCTTTAGCTTTGTGTGGTATATTCTTATGTGTATATAGACAGTAGTAATGAGCAGGAAGATAGATTTTTTACTCTAACGTAATGAGGTAGAGAAGTACGGTCCTGGTATGACAGCAAAGGCCTTGGAGGACCATTGCAGAGGCAAACTGGCATGGGATAAGGCATGGCACTGATTACTTCAAAGCTATAAACATGTCACAGGTATAAACAGCTCATCCATGGTTAGTTACAGCAATGCAAATCTGGATCTGTTTTAGGGGTAACAAAAAGGGCAAAAAATATCTATTATATAAAAGCCACCATATAGAATAAACTTGGATATAACACAGTGCTACTGACCACTGAAGACAGATTAAACATTTTGAAGCATGGCAGTAAACTTATAAAAATTACCCCAAACTGATCCTGGAATGAAGAAGAAGCCAGCAACATCTACAAGATACTCCTGGCAGAGCAAGAATGACAAGCTGACAGTTTGTGGTTACACTATCAGTCCCAAGCTATTTTGATTAGCTACTTTAAGCAGTCAGTAGTTTAAGATGCAAAAGAACAGTGGAAAGGTAGGTATAGCACCAGAAAATGGGATTGAAATTGAGGTCTGTGTTACAATTTTAGTTGCATTACTAATATTATTGAGATTTTTTTCTCTCCATACCACTATTAGCTGCATTATTACTCCTCATTTCTTTTTTTTTTAATTAGACCTAGATTAAAAATAATTCTGAAATTATAGTGTTAAAATATCAGTTATACTAACAATAAACTTTTGACTTGATATATATACTTTTACAGTATGCTTCTTCCTTGTCCACAAAGAAGAGTTTGAGCCTAGTACAAAAAGCTAGTGTGAGCCATTGCATTTGCAAAACAATTTAAACAAGCTTGAAGACTTTCTGGACAGCATGAAACAATATTTGGATAAAAAGAAGATGCAGGAATGGCATTTTACAACCTTGAAAGGAGCACTGAGTAAGTAAAACAATTATATTTCTTTTGAGAAAGTCACTAAGTTTCCCAATATTTCGAGGTACAGCAATAGGAAAAAGCTGATATAAGACCTGTTTTCCAGGTGTTTTTGAAAATGAATATTCAATGAATATTCGATTTCTGAACATATGTTGTTTCTTTGCAATGTTTTATGGAAGGGGAAGCCCTCATACAATAGTAAAATATGACCTGAAAATGAAAAATTGTTCTCTTTAAACAGTCATGAGCAATTATGTTAGTCCCACAGTCTTTAAAAAGGCCTTTTTTTGTGCTCTCATCTTGCCTTTCCTCAAGTTCTCTGTCACTAGACAGATAGATGATGACTAGTGACAGCAGTGGAGCCACAGAAACTCTGAAAACATTTTCATTTAATGTGGCTGGAACAATGACATAGTCTTTCTAACACTTTGACATCCCTCACTGGCTGACATTCTGCTTAAAGAAAAATCCCTGTCGACTGGAGTAACTGACACATGGACTGTAAGTCATGAGATTCAGATCATCATATGATTCACCAAATGTCTGAGTGCCCTGCAAATGACAATATGCACCTAAGTGTCAACACAATGGAGCACTGAAGGAGCATAATGGCCAAGTGTGATGCTTTGAACACTGATTTAGATTCTCATATATTTCTATTTTTGTTAAGTCATTCTTAACAAGAAAGGTAAACCTGAAAATAGAAAATGGGAGAGAGAAAGAGGAAGGGAGAAAGAGAAAGGAAAGCAGAAAGGAAAAATGAAAGACAGAGAAATGGGAAGGAGGGAAGATTTGGTTTGTCATGTATTCCAGGAGGGTCATTTAGCAGTTGTACAATGTCCGGCACTGATAAATCTCTCAAGTACTCTAGCTGGATTGAATAAATCTCCTACCTCTTTGGGGAAATTACAATACCTGGAAATGGTCCTAGTGAGGGAGAATTTTATGTGGTTCCACAAATGGATTCACAGAAATTGATGATCAGACAGCATCAGACAATCACTCACAAACATGGGTACAAATCTGCAGTGTATAGATGGAATAAATCTAGCCGTGCTGCCTTTCTGGGCAGCAAAAATGCACCATGTTTATGTTGTTAACTATATTTGTAGCCATTCTGGTGTGTAGGATGAGATTTTTCTCCTTGATACTGGTTATTTAAGAAAGTTCAAGTCTTTGCAGCTGCTTAAGAATGTTCAAGTCTTTTGAGTTAGAGAAAAAAGCTTAAGTAAGTTATTTCACTTTAATTTAGTAGTAGAGTCCTTGGGACTGTTAGGAAATTGCATAATGGGCAGAAAGAGGTGAAATAGACAGTAGACAGTATACTCTTACACTAAATCCCTAGTAAGAGTAGGAAGTAATTGTGATATTCAAAATGACAGCTATCACATTCAAAGATATTTTATGTCTTTTAGAAGTAAGACAAAACAAGGAATAAATGACTTTTCCATCCTATCCTATCTCTGTGTATTTTTCTGTGTAATATTCTCTGAACAAACGTATCATACCATTGAGAAATACCAGAGCTATGTAAAGACCTAAATGAGATATTTGGGCTTCTTTGCGTAAATTTACATGGAGAAAAAACATCCAAATATTGTGTTCACAAAAATAATGTGCTAAACTGAAAACTACTGCACTTTGTCAAACTGAGGTGATACCTAAGTTAACCAACAGGAAAAACAAAACAAAACGAACAAAAACATCAAACAAAAACAAACAGTTTTCCTTTTAATAATTCACTCTGACTGAAAAAAATTCATTTGTGATTTGAATCACCATTTTCCTCTGCTACCTTTAGAAGTGCAAGGTAAGCTACTAGTTTGTACAGCTCACCAATGAGGTGGAATGAACCTCAGATTTTGAAAGTTTGTTGGCTGAAATCCCTGTTTAGTGAAGACAATGCTTCCTAGTGTCTATTATGGATGGTACATTCCTACATCTCTCCTGAAACATGGATTAGACACCAAATCTTCCAGGTAAATGTAGTAGATTAATTAATGTCCTAGATGAACAGGAATATAAAACATTTTTATGTGAATTCTGAGGCTATGAGTAAGTAATTACTGAAATTATTATGGAAGTTGGATGGGAAAGAACTGTAATACCTTACCTATCTTCACTGTGCTCCACAGTTTATTTATTTGTCAAATTAGAGCAATTATATGTTTAACATAAAGGTTGAGAGCCTATGATCATTAATGTTTTCAAAGACTCCCAAAATCTTTAGTTAGAATGTTGCATGGAAATGAAAGGAATTATTTTTATGCAGAATTTTATTTTTAAAATGGCTTTAAAATGTTTCTGACAAATTGAATGAATTTTATTTTTTAAAAAATCTAATAGAGGGATTTTTTCTCCTTTGCAACTCTATAGCTTTGGAACTTGGTTATAACTAAACTGTTTTAAAGTTTAAACTTTTAAGATAAAACATTTTGAAAGGCTTCCTAAAAGAAGTGTTAGTATTCTAACAGCTCTCATGAGCAGTACAGGTAAGAGCCTATAAGGCTTTCCTTTATAAACCTGGATTTTCAGGATTAATTTATCACTTTTTTTTTTTTTTTTAAATCCCACTGGGTTAAAATTTGTCATACAAGCTGTCAACTCTTATCTCATATTTTTTCCTAAAAGAAAATGGTTTACATAATTCAGAAAGTTTTAGATATCAACTAGTCTCAAAAATAGATTTTTTTAATTGGTTTATATGCTTTTTTTTTTCAATCAGATGAAGATAGAAATGCTGTCAGACATGTATTCAACAATGCACAGCAAGCTATTACTATGATGTGTTTTAGAAATTTAAGGACTAAAATCTGCATAAAATGGCCCACAGATGCCTAGTACCCTCTTGTCGTATGGGTGAATGGTAGATTAATGAAAAGATTAATGAAGTAAGCTTGCAGCCTCTTAATGTGAATTTTACAGGATGCTAGTTAAAAGGATTGTGTTTAGTTACTGGAAAGACTGATTGCAACCCGCATTACTGAAGTCACATGAATCATTGGATTAGCATACAGAATTGAGACACCAAGTGATTTTAAAGGTACTTAAAATCATTTCTTGATTGATTAAGTTCTTCTCCTGAGCAAGAACATTTTGCTTAATGCCAGTGAATATGAAAAGCATAGGCTCATTCCTCAATAGCTGCTTAGTTCTCTCCTTTCCCTACTCCAGCAAGCAGCCACACAGTGAGTGTTAAACTGTGTTTTCCAAGTACCAAAAACAACTCCAGCATGACCAGCTTTTACTGTGGCATCATTAAGACAGAAGACCTTCAAACTCTGCTATTCAAAGTAAATGGAATATTGCTCAGCTAACAAGACTATAGAAACACTGCAGTACATGAGAAGTCTGTTAGCATTTTGGCAATCAATTCAGAGCAAATCTTTCACAATATTCAGTAGAGGAAAACAGTTATCAAATACCTGTCTTCTTCTGAAAAGATCTAGTAAAGAGTGGTGACATAAATGCCTTAGCCACTCCCAGTAGAATCACATCTGTATTCTGAGGCTGTTTGTGTCAGAGAAACAGAACCTGTGGACCACTTCCCTGATCCCTGTGTCATCATGAGGCTGTCCCCAGGTTAGAATTAAGATTTACAAAACTTCAGAGGCAAGGGAAACTTTGGCACTACTCCACACGTTTGCAAATGAAAATGTCTTTGTGCATCTGTGTGTGTACATTAATCCAGCCAAAGGTAGTGAGGAGGAAACCTGCCTTCCTTTCTGTCAGACTGCTCAAATGCAAGAGCTCCTTTCTTGCCCTTGCATGTAGATTTTGCTTTTGTTCCTTTGGCTTTGTTTTTTGTCAGTTAATACCCACAGATAGCAAGGTTCAGGAAGCAGGTGGAGGGGGGAGAGAAAAAAAACAGCACAAAATGTTGATTTCGTAAGGGTAGTTGGGTATTCATTAGAAACATATTTATAACCACTCCCAGTGCACATGCTGATTAAATTGGTCACACATTTTTTGCTGCTGTTTGCTAAACACGCTTTAGAATTTTACTGAATATCTATCAGTTAAATCCCAAATGATGTTCTGCTTGAATTGAACCTAAGTTCTTAACCATATGCTTCATGCTAAAATGTTAATTGGAAATATTATGGTACTGAGTTGTGGATAACTAATTGTTTTCCATACTTACAAACTATTTAACTTATTTCTTGCTTAATTTATATTTTGTAACATAAGAAAATAGTGAAATTGCCTTTTTTAATCACTTTTCAGATTACAAGGTCTTCATTACACATTTCACCTCAGATTTCCAGAGCCAAGGGAGATTTGGGGACACGAGTGACTCAGTGAGACCTGGGAAGACATAGGGAAGACATAATAGGAAGGATGTCTTGCTCTTTCTATCTAAGGGTGGAGTGGTTGAACTTCTATCCAACATATCCTTACACCGTTTACAGCCTTGGGAGATGGTGCTCCTTGTTTTCCTCCTATTTTCTGCTTCCATAATGCAACTGTGTTTTAAAAACTCCTTGAAACAGTATGAAATAAAAATATTTAAGAACTTCACTGAAATTGGGATGGTGATTACACTGTAAATAGCTGGATAGAAGCAGTTTGGTGCTGAAATGGCAATATCAGATTTGTTCTGATAGTTTACTTAGAGGAAATTGTTTTTTTACAGATAGAGCTGTCTCATCTCATGCAGTTATTTAAATAATTTCTCTGTAACTCATTGCAGAAAAAGCTTTTTTTTTCTTTTCAGTTTGTTGCCTAGCATTCATGAACTTTTAAATGGATTGTATTGATGGATTCCAGATATTTCCATTCCAGTTGCCCACACAAATAGAATGTATTTAAAACAGAAAAAAAAAAAGGTAGACTTCACCTCTCCCCCCCCCAGAAAAAATAAATTTAAAGGGCTTCATTTTATTACTCTAAAGCCTGCATTATACTTAAAATTTATCTGTAATGGCCTTTCTACTAGTGGGGCATTGAAAGAGATTATAGTAAGAGAAAACCTCAGAGTTCAGCTTCACCTCAATCTGTGGGTAGTGATTCACACTCAGCATAGCTTTTTGCTGTCTCCCATTTGATATAGTTATTTGGAACTGTGTAATAAAGTTTCTATTAAAGCAGAGTTTTTGAAGTTACACCGAGGGAACAAAACAGTGAAGGATTAGTCCCTCTCTGTCTAATGCATAGAACATGATTAATCTAAGTCTTTGGTGCACTTCTTTCTTCCTACTCTCTGAAAACCTTGCCAAAATCTCTCATTGCATAATTTAAAGTCTCTAAGCCAAATTAAAACACCATCCATTACAAACTGAAAACTTTCTAGCTGTCTTAGATCTACCCAATTAATCTCAGAACCATCTACTAAAGTGTATTCACTGGAATGAATAATATCTAAATAGTGACTTTTAACCTGAATTCATCCAGCATTCCTTTCCAAGCTATATCTGACATTTTTCCTTGGTAAACTCAGCTGACATTTCTTCATAAACTTTAGTCAGACAACATGCATATGTTCTAGCTTTGTTTAAATATTGTTCTTTGTCCTTATGCTTTCAGAGGATGGGATTAACACATTCTCTTTACTTTTTCATGCATCCCTTTTTTAATGATGTCATAATATTTATCAGTAATATTTCCTTTATTATTTCATCTGAATTAATACATGTAATTTACTGCTGGATGAATCACTGGTGGATACTGATTCACCTGTTCTGAATGGTTTTATTTTGTCTGTACTCTCTAAGCTTTGTATGACAGTTAAGAATTTATTCTCTCTGTGTTGCTGATAGAAATATCTTTTAAACCAACTATTTTCAGTATTCTTCAGTGTAGGTTAATAGTTCCTGTAAGCAAACATGCTCTAAGCTTTGTTGTTTCACTCTTCTTACCTTACCTGTCCTCTCAGTGTCCCCTTGTGCAAAGATGAACAATAACTCAATTCACCTGCTTTCCTCACATACCTTATTGCACTGAGGCAACCTACTTATGTGATTATCCTAGAAAACTTGGCTAAATTTTTGACTCACAACACAGTTTTGACATTCACATATTCATAAACATATGGACATCATAGAAAACTAGAAAGAAGGCTTCATTTATATGCAAGAGTATTTGTTGAATCACCAAGTTTCTGTATTTATCTACTTTCTGTCCTGCTACTTCTTTTTCTTCGTTTACTAGAATTAATGATCCTGAGTCCAATACCTGAAGGACATATTTTTTGTGTACTACGTTAGTTGGAAATAGTATACAAAATATTGAAATTACACCTCAATATTTTTCTATAATTTTATTTTAAAATCCTGTTGATATCTCTCAGAATAAACATAGCCTTTTAGTATTACACATTGCTATGTGTAGTTTTATTACAATACTGCAGAACAAAGGATAGCACTGGAAAAAAATATGAACTTATTTTTAATTACTATCACAGTCTGATATTTTTGTTTGTTTTACATGGTAAGCTGGGGGGGGGGTCCGGGCACTGGAGTGGAGATTCCCCTGCACACCATGGTGAAGACCATGGTGAGTCAGGCTGTCTTCCCCCAGCCAATGGAGGTTAAAAGATGTAGCAGATATCCAGCTGTATTCTGTGGAGTTTCTCCTATGAGAAAATGCTGAGGGAGCTGGGATTGTTTAGTCTGGAGAAGAGGAAGCTCAGGGGGGACCTTATTGCTCTCTATAATTACCTGAAGGGAGGTTGTAGGGAGATGTGAGTCGACCTCTTATCCCAAGTTAAAAATGACAGGATGAGGGGCAATGGCTTCAAGTTGTGCCATGGGAAATTTAGGTTGGATATCAGGAAAAATTTATTTACAGAGAGGGTGTTCAAGCATTGGAATGGGTTGCCCAGTGAGATGGTGGAGTCCCCATCTCTGGAAGTGTTTAAAAACCATGTGGATGTGGTACTGGGGAACATGGCTTAGGGACCCTGGCAGTGCAGGGTGAACGGTTGGACTTTATGATCTTGAAGGTCTCTTCCAGCCAAACATTTCTATAATTCTATTGTGGGGAGAAGGTAGAGAGAATCAGGAGTGGTTATCAGAGAAGAAAGAAGGGATGAGGGAAAGGTGTTTTAAGTTTTGTTTTTATTTTCACATTATCTTACTTTGATTCGAATGGCAATAAAATAATTTAATTTCCCCAAACTGAGTCTGTTTTGCCTGTGATAGTAATTGGTGTGTGATCTCCTGTCTTTATCTTGACTCAAAAGCTTTACATTATATTTTCTCTCTCATGTCCAGCTGAGGAGGGGGAATGACAAGATTTGGTGGCCACCTGGCATCCAGCCAGTATCAACCCACCACGTTGCTATTATTAATGATCTTAAAGCCATGTGGTTACAGACAAATATTTTTCTATTCTCACTTCATTTCCACAAGTTTCTAACCCTCCTGCACAGGAGAAAAAGTTACATAAAACTGAAAATATGCACTAACTTCACTAAGGACATACATACCTCCTACACATTGATTTATTTATCCTTAAATGTAATTCGATTAAAGCTGATGACATGTAAAAGCTGTGATTTTTGAGATCACAGTGGATCTTCTCAATGTTTGGAGAAGACACACAGATAAACATTCACTGTTGTCTAATTCAGCTTCCAAAAACAACCAGGTACATATATATAACACACTTAGGAGCCGAGCATAAATGTTTTCCTCAATATAGAAATGTATTTGTTCTGAAACATGCTATTTTATTTCCTCACTAAAGAAACAATATTTACATTTTTTCTCCCAGAATCTAATTTTTTATA